>JAEHOM010000219.1:0-14372 GCA_016433075.1 Hoplolaimus columbus | reverse complement strand
GTCAAATGTTGATAAGGGAAGGATATTTAATCTTTTAACAGCACCAACGATGGACTTTACGAAAATCCCTCCGGGAGCTCGGTTAGTTCCTTTTTTATTTGTGTTTTAGGCATTTTCTAGTAAATAGGTATGCATGCGCGCATATAAATTTGTGATGTGTTATGTGTAAAGAATAAGTTTAAAAAAAGCAAGTGCAAAGAAAAAAAATAAGAGAAAGTGCACATAAAATATGTATAAAATAGCGTTTAAACGTATGCCAAAACGGCTTTCCCTCAAATTTTTTTTCGCAACATGTTGGGTAAAACAGAATTTTTAAGCAACCTGTTGCCCAACACGCGTGTCGCGCAACATGTTAAGCAACATGCGAATGTTGTACAACATGTTGCGGAAAATGCACTTTTTTGCGCAACATTTCGGGCCTCATGTTGCCCAACACGCTGCACAGAAAATGTCATTTTGCGCAGCATGTTGCCCAAAATTTCCGTGTTACCCAACATGTTGCGCAACACGCGCCATTTCATTCTGCATAAAACTTTGCGCCGCAAGTATCCCGAAATATTTCATGTTGCGTAACATGTTGCCTAGAAAAAAACGTTTTTCCCAACATGTTTCCAACCATTTTACGCAACATGTTGGACAACAACGAGCAATCCATTCTTTTCTTGTATGTCCGGGTAAAGACATGAGAATAAATAATTTTATTTTTTTTTTAGCTTGGCGTTGTTGCGCACGAAACACTTCATGCATTGGGGCTTTGGCATGAGCAGTCTCGAACTGACCGTGATGACCATGTGCTGATCAATTTTGATGCAATAATCCCAGTAAATTTAAACAATAATTAAAATAAAATTTTTAAATTTAAATAACTATAGGGATTGGAATACAATTTCTACAAAAGAACACATAAAAACAGCGACAACATGAACATTCCATATGCAAGACCTTGGAATTTATTCGAAAGTATTTTTAAATATCAAAATTGCTTTTTCCAGGATATTGGCTCCACGATGCATTATCCGAGCAAAGGCTTTAGCAAAGATCGAAAAAGGTTTTTAATAATATTTATTTTTATTAATTTCCCATTTTATTAAATTAGTTACACTATCCTTACAAAAGATCCGCACTACCAAAACACAATGGGCTTTCGGGAAGGACTGTCATTCAAGGACGCCAAAATGATAAATATGCGATATTGTTCAAGTAAAAATATAATTATATCAGGGATTGAATTTTTAATAGGCTTTTTTTCTATATATTTAATTAAACATTTTATTTCAGAAATTTGCAAATCCCAATTGGAATGCAAAAATGGCGGATACACTGATCCAGCAAACTGCACAAAATGCCGCTGTCCGGAGGTTTTTTGCATTTTATTGTATATGATTAATAATGCAAGCTAAATTTATCCTAGGGATATGCAGGAGAATTGTGCGACGAAACTCCTCCAAGCAGTTTGTATTTGAATTAATTCATTTGATTAAACGTATAAAATGCTGTGCTTGTCTGAAGATGATCCGCGATGTGTAAATTCGGGATTTTTGTCGGCTGGTGAATGGCACGGCACAATATCAGCTCAAAATTTGACGCCCGGACTGCAATGTTATTGGCGATTAATTGTATCCTTACATCATTATTGTTCTCGGCATTAATCATTCATTTGACAAGCTGTTACATTTAGCCTGAACTGCCCGACCAACGAGTGGAACTGTCCATCTCCAAACTTCATTTGCCATGTGTGGACGGCGCATGCACCAGTTATTTGGAAATCAAGGCGAAGAAAGACAAAGTTCCATCGGGTTGGTCGTGCATTTTTGGTTTCTTTCCCCGATCCTTAGAAAATCGGTCAGGAAGTGGAGAGGAAGGACTTTAATTGGAGAAAAATTGCAAATTAGCCTTTTTACTAAATTTTCGAAATTTTAATCGCGAAACTTTCCAGAGAATTATAGAGTTTTAAAGCGCATTTGATTCCTACTTCTTGACAA
The DNA here is from genome assembly GCA_016433075.1 of Hoplolaimus columbus. Taxonomy (NCBI): domain Eukaryota; kingdom Metazoa; phylum Nematoda; class Chromadorea; order Rhabditida; family Hoplolaimidae; genus Hoplolaimus; species Hoplolaimus columbus. Next base: position 12,390 of record JAEHOM010000219.1, on the reverse strand, counting down.
AATAAGGAATTCCAGCCAGGACTTCTTCATTTTTACTTATTTATATTTAGTTCCTTTGAAGGATATTAATAAAATTTTATAATTTAACTATTCAGGCGCGCGACATTGCTGCGGAATTCCTCAAAAAGTTTATGGAGACATCGACACGGATGTTCTTCTCATATTGTTTGTATCGCCTCGTCTTAATGGAACTTTTAAAGGCATTGAATTGGATTATCGATCAGGTGAAATGATAAAAATATAAAATTAAAAAAAAAATCAATTTTTAGTTAGCAGCTCAATTGAAGTACCAACTATTACACAAGTAATGATTACTGTAAAATGAAATGGATACTGTAAATTGTGACATTTAGACACTTCCTGTGACAACAACGCTTCCTACTTCAACAAATACCACAAATACCACATCCATAACAAAATTTTAACTAAAACTACTGACACAAAACAAATCCAGCAGCATTAATACCGAAATTAATATATATCGATAGAAACGCTAATTACACAAATTTTTAAATAATATTTCCTATATTAACCAATGCGCTGCACCAAAAAGGTATTATGCCTGAATGGTATTCCAGTGAACTGATCTTTTTTATACACACTGATCATGATTTGCATAAATCGAATACAGCAATATCAGATTTAACCTGTGCCTGGATTAATATTGGATGCCTTATTTTAAAGGTCAAGTTGTATTCTTCCGGTTTAATAAGTTGTTGTCTTCACCGAATCTCGCGTTAATACAATAATGATAGTAATATTGCTGCGATTTATATCAATAGTAAACTCACATATTACATATGGGCACAAAGTATTTTATTATAATTCAGAAATACAAATTTATTTAAAATTTGGAATTGGCATGCAAAAGGGACGAATATTCGATTCATTGCCGGATTCGTGCCGTATCGATTCGTGCCATTTCATGTACTTACAAGTTAGAGAAAAAAAAGAAAACGACGAAATAGTACATGAATGGCACAAATCTATACGGCACGAATCGGCCGGGCACGAATCGATATTTTACCATGCAAACGTTGCCAAGGATAAAATATGCTGATTTTTGGTAAAAAACAAATTGAGAAATTTATCCACTTTGTTAAATAGATGAGATAATATTATTACCAGTCTTGTTCTATTGTGTGTGCTATTTCGAAAACATTGTTTTGCCTTTTGGCGTGCTTTGCTCACTCGCTCACTTGTGGAGACTGGAGACGGATGGATCACAAGATCGATCACAAATTGGGAAAACAAATTGGGCAATACAAATAAAGTGGTTAACTCGTTCGCGATGCTCACACAAATTCTGCAACCCAAAATTGTTGACATACACAACGGATTCACTCGTGCGCAATGTCTCCTTCTATGCAATTTGTTTTGCTTTCAATCTGCGGCATGCTGCTGGTGATGCACGCAACTGCCGAGGTTGAACCCGAACAAAAAGGTATGCACAAGGATGTCGTCGATTTTTTTTCGGGCCTGATAAAAAAAGTTGAAAATTAGAAACCAAATTAATTCTGCTTGAAAATAATTATAGAAAAATCAGAAATTCAAGTCTAAAATAGTCGACACTATTCGAAAAACCGATTGTCTCATCACATCATCCCTGGAATGTAAATATGCCAATCAATTTATTTAAGCGATGAACAATCATGACAATCCCCGCATGGCAGTTGTGAAGCGCGATAGCATTTGGATTCCGCAAATAGAAGGCGACAACCACCAATCGGTCAAGAAAGGCGATATCAAACGGGATATGCATGTGGAAATATGTCCCCCGTACTGCGGACACGGATAAGCATATCAGAATAGATGGGCGATCGAGCAAATTTAACTGTCATTTTTATGATGACTGATTGAGCAAAAATTTAAGAACCCTTAGAGGGTAAATACTGCACATAAACCGAAAATACCCGAGATTCGAGAACATGTAAATAATAAAATAATAAAAATATTGAATTAATTATTTTTTTATTTGCCCAAAATAGGTAAAGTTCTTTTGCATGTGCCCTTGAGGCGTACTTTGCTCCCTCTTTTATTGCTCAAATATTGACCTGCAGAAAGTATCTTACACATTGCGCACATATAAAAAGGGTCTCGCCACACTCTTTTGGGCTCGCAGATTCTCGTTCCCAAATTGTTGACATAAACAACATATTATTATTCCACTCGTTCACAATGTTCCTCTCATCAGTTGTGCAGTTCGCTTTGTTTGTCACTTTCTTCACTTTGTCAGTGATGCACGCGACTGCTGAGAAGGAGCGTGAATTGGAAGGTTTTTGCTTTTGCATACATTTTATGAATATTTGCGCATAAATTAAGTCATTTAAGCGTTAGACAATTTTGACAATCGCGCGGCAGCAGTAGTGCAGCGAGAGGTCAAAGCAAAGGCGGACCGTCACCAAACAGCCAAGAAGAGCGATGGCAGCCGAAAGATGCACATTCAAATATGTCCTCCATACTGCGGGAGCGGATAATATTGATATATCCCAAAATTTTCTGATCGATTCTGTTTTTAAATATGAACAAATCAAAAGATGAACAGATAAGGACCATCTGATCCCCAATCATCAGTCCTCTAAAAGCATAACAAAATCTATGAATTTGCTGCAGCTGTGAATTTTATGGACGACGGACGATTCGTTCCGCCTAGTGGTTAACATAGAAAAGAGAGAAGACGAAATAGCGCGCCAGAACCGGCCAACCCGCGGAGTTAGAGAAAAAAAGAAATTAATCAAATGGAACGAACCGTCCATTTACCGACGGACGAGAGGAGGCAGAAGAGGAGGCAGAATAGTAAATGAATGAAGAATGAACTGAATGTAAAGGTAAAGTCGACAAGAATGAGATGTTGTATTGCAATTTGCAAAAAACAAAAAGGGTAGCGCAGCGAAAATTTTCAGAGGGTAGCCCACGTGTGAGGGGAATGATGAGAAATGGATTGATGATGAATGGAGGGATCACTGAAATGTCGGCTTTATATACTTATAGAATAGAATCAAATGGCGCAATGGGAATTTCGGCCCGATGCTGGATGGTGGCGGTGGAACATTCTCGATTCTCGCACTTTCTTCTTCTCTAACCTTCCATAGACAACACACACTATGCGTCCATTGGCTTTGCTTGTTTGTTAAACAAAAATGAGATTTGACGTTCTTTCGCATAAATTCAAAAATACAAGTATTCCCTTCAGCATTTTCAACTGACAATGATAGCATCAAAGGGAAAAATTCAATTTTTTTCAGGGGACCTCCTACCCTCTTTCGTACTCGAATCTTATGACTTCGTAAAAACCGAAATTTACCAATCAAAAACACAATAAAATTCGATTTTTTTACTGGTGCTACTACAATTTTTTCCGTTGTCATCTATGATTCCGTACGACGACTGTCTGTCGATCCCTTTTGCCCATGACAGAAGTTGGAAAACCTCTTTTTCGTCGTTTCTACTGCGTCCGCTCCCCGTGGGCGTGCGAAGCGTTGGCTCGGTGAACCAACTGGGGAGACTGCTTCAAAAGAGATGAAGGCTGTCATCAGCGAATCGACTGCGCTTGGGGACACTTCTCCGAAGCAGCAGGAGACGAAGGCTGGCTTCGGCGATGCGTCGAGTGTTTTTCTGTCCGCTGGTGGACGCGGTCGTGGGCGTGGGGGAGTCGCCGATTTTGCGAATTTTTTTTCGGGCCTTAGATAGGATCTCCGACCCCATGTTCCAATGTAATTTTTGATCGTCAGCCCATGGGCTATCTATAAAAAAAATCAGGAAACTTGGAATTTTTACAATGAAATTTTGGGCTGGTGACTGGTGTGTTCTCATTAGTTCTTACTTTTAATTCTATTTATGATGACGAGTTTTGTTTACGGGTCTGACTGCAAATTTTTAGTTTTAACCTGGAATTTCACTCCGCTTCCGAACTCCATTACTTATTAAACTAAAATTTGTCCGAATTTTTCAATATTATCGCAATGAATTTGAAGAAGCTTTGTTGCTGAATTCAAAACAGCGACAGGACCAGGGCATTCAGGTCTTACCCAAATTTTTCGACCAACGCTCAACAACAACAACCTCACGCAACAAAGACAACACAGGTGTCGTTCGTCGGCAACGCGTCGGAGAGCATCGGACAGCAAAACAATCATCGGTCGCTGACATGAGAACAACCACTTCCAATTCCAATGCCAACAACACTTTGATGTAAACAAAGACGATCTCTCCAAACACCAGAGAGCACAGGTATGCATCGTGAATACGCAGTGCGCGGCCGATCAGTGGGGGCTTATTACGCAGGCGAGCCGCAAATTTTATGGTAAAATGCAATAAAAGCCAAAATTTTTGAGGTGGGTGTTTATGCAGGATTGGTGTTACAGTACGAAGCTATAAAATTGGGGAGCGGGGTTGTTATGCTAAATTTTCCAAAATTTGATGCTGCCCTCCTGTGCAGGAAACAAAGGAAACAGAAATTTATGGAAAAAATTCTTGTAAAGGCAAAAAAATGACCTGAAACAAAATATCCAATTTTTTTTTCTTGAAAGAGTGATGCACTTATTGATCGATTGGTAGCGACGAAGTCCACTGATCTCTCTTTGTCATCGTTTTCGGCTCGGCAAGCAAGGCCACTCCCACTCATCAGAACAGATGCAATCCGATGGCGGGTGCGTGTACTTTTGCCCATTTGACGGTGGATGGGACGGAACGCGAGTGGAAGCGTCGTATGCGCTGGGTGCGGATTGCGCAAGTCAAAAGGCGCGAGCCGAGCAGTGTTTGGTCGGAGCAGAGACGCAGAAACAGTGAGACACGCGCGGCGGAGGACGACAGTGACAGACGGCGACACAATTCGCGTAAAATGGCACTGTGACAACAACGGGTAGGAAAGAAATGAGGGAATTGACAAGAAAATGGTGAAAACAGGTATGGACGCATCTAGGATTTTGGTATTGGGGGATAGCCATGCTTGGAGACACAAATTTTGCAAAACAAAATTTTTTTGTAGACAAAAAAAGCATTTTTCAGCCAAAAATGCCTTTTTAGGCTAAAAGAAATCATTTTTGTTTTTGGCTCGGGAAATTGGTATGAGGTTTTGGGAGATGTCGGTGCCGATAGGCGCCGCGAGAAAATTTTGGTAATTTAAACCAATTTTTTAGACCAGGAAAATCTTGGTAAATTTATCTGAAGATTTTCTTACATTTTAAAAAAGATATTTCTGGAAAATCGGTCAAAAAAATCGGTTGTTCTAACGGCGCTGTTTGCGGATGTGTCGGATAGCGAAAAAGTCATTTTAAATTTGATCCGAACTATAACTATCCGATTTTCTTAAAAAATTCCTATTTTATAAGTCAGTTCGGAGAGAAAGATTCTACTTCCCCCCCCCCATCCGCACGCACCTTGCGATCTGTTCGCTCTCCGCATAACATTGCAGCACTCTGTCGCCGTGGGCAAGCGCATATCCCATCGGCTGGCGTTGTTCCTCGTCAATGGCAATCACTCCGATGAGTGCGGGCAAGTCGAGCAGAAAATCCAAGTACTCCTCCCGATCCATAACCGCCACCGATTGGTCGTAGTCGTGGAAGAGTGCGCGATTCGCACGCGACAACGGGTGAAGAACAATTGAGGAGGGCGTTGGATCAGCAGCAGAAGAAGCGATCGGATCCAGAACGGACAGCACAGCATTGCTAAAGCATAGCATAATACAAAATAACCCCCAGGGTTATTTTTCCAAGCCCTCAAATATCCGGAATTTTTAGTTAAAAAATGCGCAAACAGATTTATATTTCAAGAATAAGACTAAAAACAGCCCTGTTCATAGTGAGTATGGAAGTGAGAATTGATTCCCGAAAAAATTAAATTCCTAAAAAGTTTGCTTCCTAAAAACTTAGCTACTAATTTAAAATCAAAGGCTTATTAAAATTAAGACTTATTTTCAAATTATTCATTTGGAAACTCTCCAATCACAAATATAAGTGTCTGAATCAAAGATGTGAATTTTCCGAAAAAAGCCTACCTCCAGTTCCCGGGTCCACGATTAACGAAAATTTGAAATCCTTGCCTTCAAAAAACAGTCGAGACTTTAGCACTGTTAATATCAACTTTTTTTTGATGTGCTAATGGTATAGTACAAGGTACAGTTCCCAAAAGGAGCGGGGACGGGCTGCGGGCTTTGCAAACAGTGTGTGTTGTATGTAAAGTGCCAACCTGTCCAGCTCAAGCTCACAATAGCGAAATCGATCTGCGACAATGAAACCGACGGAGTCGCGCCATTGGTTGTGGTCCGAATTCTCCGCAATGCCAGCAGCAGACCCTTTCTCGTAAAGATCCACGGTGAAGTTGCGTCTGGTCTCCATCTGTTGGCGAGAAGAATGGACAACAAACCAATGAGAACGCAAATGGACCAAACCTCTCTGTGGCCGACATGCGAATGCACAAACTCATCAAAAATGCCTGGCAAAGTTACTTTTTTTTTGTTTAAATTTCCCAACGATTTACATTGGAGCAGGGGACGGGCTTCCGGCTCTGCAAACGCGCGGAAATATTGGGGCAGTCCGCTTAGGTCGGGCAGGGAGTCGCGCACATCGACCAGCTTCACTTGTCGGGGAAGGGACGAACGAATTGACGCGAAAATCGGCCGATACCTTCAGCAGAATGTGCCGTTGTTTGTTCGCATTCTCTTTGAACCCGTCGGACATCCGCTCAACGTTGACGAAAGCCCCCTCCAGCTCCTTGGACACCGACATGAATGAACAGTAAATCTTAAGGCACACATTTGCATAAAGAAAATAGGTAATTTTTTGCGCTTTTTGTTGTTCTGGCGGTGAAGAAATTTAAAAAAAAACAAAAATTTGTATCTTTCAAAAAAAACTTTCTAGAATAAGCAAAAATTTCAGAAGAAAAAATCTCAGGAAGCACTTACTTGGTTTTAAAATTTACCGTAAATCCTCTAACGGAGCAGCCCCCGCTCCTATAAAGCCCCCCTCTCGACGTTGGAGCTAACTTCCCAGTGAGTTGACAAAAATTTCTTTTTTATTTTATATTCTTTATCTCCTCGAGACGAGTCGAATGGAATATTTAAAGTTGGGAAAAATCCACGGGAATCCATATTTTGGACATAAAATTTCCCGCTTTTTGATGGGTTGAAAAATAGAGCCCCGGGGGCTCTTCTATTAGAGGATTTAAGGGTATTTGACCATCATCAGGAGGCAGGACCCACACTTGCAGGAAGGGGCTTTATGCATTATTTATTCATAAAAATGAACTGGTAAAAGACAACTGTCAGAATGGGATATTTTCTTGGACAATGGGGAATTATGCACGCAAATTTGACTAACTAATACGTGACTTATTAAAGGCATATGTCCTAATAGAATCTCGGACCAGCTGCCCTTCCAAAATCCTGGCTACGGTCGTGTGTGTGCACTTTACCTGGTTGGTAGTACATTTATGGAAGAGACCAAATCCGACGACTGATGACGCTTGTGGCTCCTCTGTTGGTGTCTTTGCCTTCATCAGTCCCAGCGGCTTTTCTTCTTCCCCCTGGCAACAGCAACTAACATTTCTGTTGATGTCCCAAATGGATTTGACTGACCTTTTCGGCAGAAGCGATGAGTGCAACCACCGAGTGCACGCCCTCCAAGTCCAAAAGGCATCGGTTGTTGTTTACGGACAACAAATGGCCAGGCAGCACGCGTTCTGTCTTACACGCACCGAGCAACCCCGCAGGGATGGCGCCGATGGTAGCCAACATTTTTTGGAGAATAAACAAACACAGAGAATTGGAATTGCAAGTACCTGTTGTTAAAAGCGGATTTGGGTATGGATAATTTAAGAGAAATGCGGATCTGCAGAAATAATCCTCAAGCCCTTGAACAATTGATGTCTAGGCGGACTCTGGTAGATCACAAATCCCATCTCCCGAGAAGCATGTCGAGTTTGTCCTTTGGACGTTTAATATACAAATAGTTTACAAAAATCTTAACAATGAATTGGGGGCGGGGGGACGGTGAGTATGTGGAACTGTGCGAAAATTTTCGTAAAGATCTTGATCAGTAAAGGAAGAAGAAGGCATGAGCGGCTGGGGCCGAGCGTCGGTTGCGTTGTCGTCTCAAGGAGCGAAGAGATGATAAGCATCTCTGTGCACAGACAGTTCCCCCACAACGGCGGGAGAAGCAGGACGATGGCGCCGGCGATGAACTCGTTGAGAATGAGTGCCCTGAGCGAGAATGAGGACTCGTTTTGCTCAATTTGAAAACGCACCGAAGGGCTGGCTACCTAGACAGAGGCTCTGTCTGACAGACTCTATCTAATGGGAGAGACTTCCAGAGACATTCTGCAGGAAACAAACTCAGAGGGGGAGGGGGTGGAGAGGACAAGTGGCGACTGGCAAATGACTGTGTTTACGCCTTTTGTCGCGTCCTTTGCCTCTCTCCGGAAAGAAAACTCGTTCCCCTGCTTCCCTTCCTTAACTCGCGCAATCAAATTGCACCCTTGTAGATGTGTGATGTCTTTCGTTGTTGTCGCGTTGTTGGCAGAAAAATTGCCAGAAATTAATAAAAATGAAATGTGACGGTTGAATACAACAAATAAATAAAAGTCAAAATCATGAAAATCAATCAATAGGTACTTAGATAGATACGATAATAAAAAACATACAATATAAAATCGATCAATATATGATGGCTATGCATTTGAATCCTTGACAAATCCACCGGAAATCAGCGCTTCCCTGGCCGCATTGCAGATGTGCCTGAATCTATCCGGTCCGATGCGGTGTCCATCTTTCCAGCGACTGAATAAAATTAATTTCAAATTTAACCGATTCTAAACGAGTTTTACAAATTTTCGATTGCCATATCAAATGCAAAATTAAAATCCAGTTCATCAGAATGGACAAATAAAAATGAGTAAACTATCTATAAAACAAAGTTGCCATAATAAGGTTCAATAAAAAGGAAATGTAAAAAATGTTCAAAAAAAGTGAGAGACACGATGGAATCAATCATACGCCATAATTAATCAATTATGCTGGTGCTATGCACATGGATGTCATTCTGCTGCGGTTCCGTGGCATTTGCCGCATTTTGACGCTGCCGCCGCATTTTTTCCTCACTTTTTGATTGGAGCCGTATTTTGCCGCATTTTCGAAAATTTTAAGGAGAAAGTGTAATTGAAGTTAAAGTCTTACTGTTAAAGAAGTTACAGTTGTGAAAAACGTAAAAACCGCTGACTGAGCGCAACAGAATGAAATCAAAATTGCTCAATTCTCTCATATCTATTAAGCTCATCATAATTTGTTCAGCGCACATTGATTTTATTTTATTTAGCCAAAAGCAGTGCCGAATGTGAACACCAACCAAAACTTCTACACACCAGAGCTGAACCGTACCGTAAACGTAAATCCAAAATTACCGTAATCGTAAACCGTAAGCCGTAATCGTAAATTTTTCTGGGTCTTCCCAGATCCCAAAAAATAGCCAAAAATTGTCAATTTTTGCCGAAAATTCAAATTTTCACTATTAATCAAAATTTTCTGTAAAAATTCATATCATTTACATCCAAGTTTAAGTTCCCCAGCCCTCAGTTTAAGTTCTAAAGTCTAAACTCATCGATAAAATTTGCATGAGTTGCTAATATTAATAACCTATATAATGGGTTGGTGGGGCTCCTGCGGTGCCGATAGGCGCAGCAAAATTTTTTTTGAAAAATAAGGCATATCTATTAAAGAAATTCATTATAATTTATAATTTTTACTAAAAAGTAAGCGAAATCTTTTTTTCAATGGAGATCTTAACGGGCGGGAAGCTATCTATGTCTTTTTGATCAAAAATGTTGAGATTTTCACGGAAAATTTCACTATTTTTTAAAAAAACTTCACAAAAATTTTCGAAAATTTTGCTATTCTTACTTAGGAGTCTATTTACGGCATCATTTACGGTAAAAGTGCCGAAAATCGTAAGTAAAAAAAACGCCGTAAAACGTAAGCCGTAACCCGTAAATCGTAATTACGGTTCAGCCCTGCTACACACCAAACAACGTCTAAGAACTGTCGCTTGATCTTTGAACTTATTTTTGAATTTAGGCGAATTTCTCATCAGCAGTTAGTTCTAAGTTGCTTACACTTTCAGCTGTCAGGTGACGAAATATTAGAAAAAAATGCATTATTATTTTTTGACTTCAGAGTCGGAGTTGCTATTCTCTTTGAAAACCTGATCTTTGGAGCTTATTCTGGCCACGTGTGCTTGGAACTTGCTCTTGCGGTCCTCAATTGTCTGTCCAGAATAAAAAGCTGTCCCTTCGGTACTTTGTTCCCCGTCAGCGACAGTTACGCAAGCATCACTTCGCTTAACAATTTATTCAAAAATAGAAGATATGGATGCCCACAACACAGAAAATTCTGAAAAATTTCTGAATACAAGGGAGAGATGGTGAGCAAGTGTCAGCACGTGCATGGGATTTCGAGCTGGAGGTGCGCATGCTAGAGATCCAAAAAATAAAAAATCGCCGTGTCGAAAGCGTTGGCAAAAAAGCGGAAAAGATTTTTCATTAAAAAATAGTATTTTTTGCTTATAATTAAATAGAAACTCACTTTTTGTTAGGAAAAAAGCAGGGTGGCTCACAATACCCGTATACCCGGCGGGTACGGGTATTAATTTTCGAAAACCACGCGGATAAGGGCGGGTAACGGGTATTGATACCATACCCGCTGATTACCAGCAATACCTGCGCTATATTTTTTGACCCCATGAACGGAAAAATTTTCGATATTCAGAAAAGATTGAACAATTTTTTTTTTGAAAAAATAGTGAAATTTCACGTGGAAATCGTGACTCTTTAAATAATAAAAAACATAACCTTCCCGCAAAGTCTAGAATTTCAATGGCTGTAAAAAATTGATTTCGAAAAAAATGGTAAAATATCCCGTGAAAATTGCGAATTTTTTAATCAAAAAGGCCATAGCTTCTCCCACACATCAAGTTTCAAAAATTGTAAATTTTTTTGTTATCATTAGGAACGATGGAGCATCATTTTTAAGAACAGGCTTCTTCTTGCTGATTCATTAAACAAAATCTGATTGTTCATTTTTAGTGACAAAATTTTATCAAAAAAAAGTCATTAACATTTGCGCTGTTGTTTAAACTACTTGAAATATAAGAGCTATATTGGTTTAAAAAATAGAAAATACGTGTATACTGTATACCCGCGGGTAACCGCGGGCGGGTATGGGTCGAAAATCAGGCGGATACGGACGGGTATACCCGGATACGGGTACGAAAAAATGTAGCAACCGTGCACATGCCTTAACTAAAGTCTGGAGCGCCGATAGATACCACCGAGAAAATTTTGCCAATGCAAATTTTTACATTTAAAATTTGTATTTTCCATTTAAGTCCCAAAAGAACTTCCTTCTTGGGAAAGGTAAGCATCCCATACCTCTCTGATACGTCCACCGTTTGTTTCATTCAAATTATGATTTATTTCGGAGCTGAACTATTTGGACAATATGTTGTAATTTTTTCAGCTTTCAAATACGCACTTGCCAGCTCTTTTCGATAAGTTTTTCGCTAATAAAGGTATCATAATAAGTACTTCATTGTGTACCTTACTATTGTGCTGCTCGTTGGCCTTTCCGGCGCTTGCGTCCGTCCTCCTGCGCTCTTCCGCGAAGAAGTCGAGTGCCTGCTCAATGATCGGGTACAGCATCGGCTGGTTCAGCTGCTCCGCACATATTCCTGCCAGCCTCTCCAGCAAACGTCGCTTCTCGTCGCCGCTCACATTTGGCGCACAAAGTTCCATTTTCGGGGGACATCTGCCGATGGAGAAAAAAAAGTACCATTTTGGAAGGGAAGAAACACTAATCTGAAGCCTGGAGAGGGCCTGACAAGATGGATGACAGATGGACAAGACAATGAAGGACAAATAGAGGCCCGGAAGCCTCCTTTTATCCAGAAAGCATTTTTAGTGTAATTTGTCAGTAAATTTATATACTAAAACCCGCTCAAAAACTTAATTAACACATTGCAAAATATTTTCTCAAAAACCTTGGATAGTCACTGGACAAGCAAAGGTTCAGAGTTACTTGCGGTGCGCATAGCACTGAAAGCATGCTTGATGTCTGCAAGCTGAGTTCATGCTGGAATATCGCCTGCACGGATTGGAGCTCGAGCTGTAATTCCTCCTCGTCCTCGCACATCCTTATCCTTGTATTAACTAAGTAAAGTGAACAAAGCAATTGCTTTTTTCCTTAAGAAAATAAGCCTTCTGGCTAGAGAGAAGACGAGGCGGCGAGGGCGTTTCTCGGTGTGATTTAAAATAAATTTAAAAAGGAGATATAACCGCGGCGGAAAATTGATTGCCGTTCGCGCTCTAATAAAAATAGCTTTAGCTTTCTGCATTGAAATTACTGTA
>JAEHOM010000218.1:0-14374 GCA_016433075.1 Hoplolaimus columbus | reverse complement strand
TTGCTCAAAGGCCAATTCTCGCCGCGAACTCCGACCAGTACGAGCACTCACCACACTCCGTCTTCCTCCGCCCAAAAGCCATGGAGTCCGGAGGAGCTGGAGCTGGTCAAGGCACTTGAGGTTGGCAATCACAGTGTGTGTTCCCGTTGAATTCGGCTTTGTAGGCTCGTATTGATGAGAACATTGTCCGTCTTGGTCCGCGTTCGCTGAACACCGCTGAGCTGGCCAGCCAATGCACGCGTCTGATGCGCGGCTACAGCATAGGCCAACGGCTGTTCGCGCGCACTGTGATGGTTCAGGTGTCGCAGGTCAGTCATTTCATACCAAACTGAATTTTGAAAAGAAATTTTTGGTTACAGTCCCAAGGCTCGCTGAGTGAGCTGTTGAGCAAGCCGCGTCCATGGCACAAACTCACGGACAAAGGTCGTGAGGCGTTCCGTCGCATCTTCGGCTGGATCTCTGATGACTCGGCCATTGAGCTGTTGTGCCAACTGTCACCGCGCAAGGTGGCGCTGACGGAGAAGCTGGAGCATCCGGACCCGCAGACACTGATGTGCAACGCGGACCATTCCATGGAGAACGGACCGGGAGGCGGAGCAGGAGCCGGGGCGGAGGGACTGGAAATGTCGATGGTCAGCGTGAAGATGGAGGCGGACAACACCAACAGCGGTGCGTCAGGACGCGGGACCAAGAGAGGTTTGGCGAAGTTGCTTTTTGGATTTTTAAAAAGAATTTTTGCAAATTCAGCTCTAAAAGCGACCAACTCGCTTGGCTCTCCGACCATGGCCAAGCGGCCAACCATCGTCAAGACGGAACCGGCCGCGGGTGCAACTTTGCCTGCGGCAATGAAACTGACTTCGAAGGAGAACGGCGGTTGCGGCACAATGGCGAACTGCGCAACAACAACAACCGCAACATCGACAACAACAACGGGCGGCGGAGGTGGAGGAGGTCGCTGGCGCCACGACGACATTCCCAAGGAGAAGATCATCGACATCTACGAGACGGAGAAGGTATTGGCGCACAGCAACACAACTGCCTATTATTAATGAATGATCGGATCGGACCAACAACAGTTGTTGATCACTGTTCTGTCTGTCGTTTCACTGTTTCTGTTTTTGTTTATGGCCTTTTTGTGCGTGTTGTTTGTTTGTGTTGTGCCAATCCGCATAAATTCGTCCTTCTGAACTGTCCTCCAAATTCATCCATCTTCTTCAGGCCAAGCTGATGGAGCAAGAGTCTCACCTGGAACGTGCTATGGGCCTCTCCGCTTCGTCCGCCTCCTCATCGGCCAGCCCGACGCCACCCCGCGGCGCAACCGCAACAGCCACAGTGTTGCCTCTGGCACACATCAAGAAGGTACTGTACCTGTTGCATTGCTGTACTCTTACGGTATCCTCACGGCAGATCCACCATCGGTCTGGCAGTAATAGTACCTGTGCCGATGATCCCACCGTCGTCGTGTCGTCCAGCCGTTCGGCTGTCTGCTCTCCCCTTTCCGCAACCAGCGGCAGTCACTCCGATCCGTCCTCCTTCCCTTTGGACCAGCTGTTCGGTCGCCATGCCGTCCGTCCCGAACTTCCTCCCGTCCCTTTCGAGCGATACGCTGTGCTGGACACTCAGGACATTGTGCGACAGGTTCTCAGCCAGGAATTGGAACCTAGGCCCAAATTCCCTTCCATCCAGATCAAGGAGTATCTGAATGAGGAGCAAGTCTCACAGCGCCAGTTCGGCGAGAGTGTGCTAGGCCTCTCGCAGGGATCGGTGTCCGATTTGCTCGCTCGACCCAAGCCGTGGGCCGAATACACCAACAAAGGTCGCGAGCCGTTCATTCGCATGCAAATGTTTTTGGAGGAACGGAAAGCGAAGAAGACGAAGCCGTCGGCGGAAGACGAGAAGAACTCCGCCGAACGCGCGGCAGTGGGTGGTCACAGACGGACATCGTCCGGTTCCGTTCCTCCGGATGCGAGCGCCACCGATCTCGAGCTGGACTTGCGTCTGGAGTTGCCCACCACCGACGCGTCCTCGTGTCCCACGTCTGTGCCGGGAGATGACATGGGAGCTGAGGAGGAGGAAGAGAATATGGCGACGATGATGATAGCGGAAGAAGAAGGGGAAGAAGAGGAGGAGGACGGAGAGCGGAAGAGAAGCGAGATGGACGACGAGGTGAAGGCGATTGAAGAGGAAGAAGCATCGGCAGAGGGAGCGGCTGGTGACAGAAAGAGCAGCGAGGAGTCAACCCATAATCATCCATCAAAGGTGACTTCTCATTGATCACTGATCAGCCAGCTTATCGGACTGATCGCTGCTATTCAGGCGGACGAAATGCCAATGGTGCCGAAGAACATCGTGGTGAAAGTGCAGAAGAACAACTATCTTAACTCCGACGAGATTGACACGGCGGATGTGGCGCGGAGGGTGAAGGCTGTGCTGGCCGGAAATGGGATCTCACAACGGGTGGGTGGTGGTTGGTGGGTGGTGGTGATCACTGATCAGCAACTTGTTAATTGGTGCTTGACCTCCTCCTGTTCAGGCCTTTGGTGAGCACATCCTGAAGATGACGTCGGGCTGTGTGTCCGACCTGTTGACCAAGCCGAAGCCTTGGGTGATGCTGTCCTTCAAGGGCCGCGAGTCGTACACCAAAATGTGCGCTTTTCTGGAAGATCCGGAGGCGGTGGATCGCCTGAAGGCGGACGAGCAGCAACGCTGTGCGGTCAACAACGCATTGAACGCGCTGAAGACGACGATGGTGGCGGCGGATCAGCAGACTGATCAGCTGCAACGACCACCACAAAGCAACACCGCCGCCGGAGGAGGCTACCTGGGCGCGCTGGAGGCCATCGTCTCGTCCGCATCGAGCCCACCCGCCGCATCAACCACTTCTTCGCCTGCTGCTGCACCATCCAAATCGACCCCCACGGCGATGCAGCTGATCGCAGGGTTGGCCTCCTCGGGCGAGCTGGTCGGCTCCAACACACCCATTGGCACTCTTCTGAAAAAGGCAAATTCTCCAAATCCGACATCCACAACGATGGCATCTGGACCACCATCGGTGAGCACCTCAGAAACACTGTATAAATTGTGTGTTGGAAAAATATTCACTTCTTTTTTCTATGAATTTTATATTTGCAAAATGTTCTTTCCTCACTCACTTTTTTAGAATGCCTATTCCATGGTTCTGAAGCGAAAAGCGCTTGGCAACGGAGTGATGACAGCTGCCAATTCCGCGTTATCGATGGTCACTATGTCAGTGGACTCCGCTCCGGGGCTGGCTCCAAGCAAAAAGATTCCGGTAAATAAATGACCGTTCGGATCGAAATTCGAATTTGTCGTTTGGCATTGTTCACATTTTAGCGCTTTCAACGCACAATCATCACGGACAAGCAGAAGGAGGCGCTTCTGTTCATCTTCGCGCACGAACAACGGCCCAACTCGCGCTGCATTGAACAACTGGCGGCCAAGCTTGGGCTGACGCCGCGCACGGTGACGAACTGGTTCCACAACTACAGAACCCGGCAAAAGGTACTGACTTGTTGGCTTGTGTGGCACAGTAATCATACCGGTCAGGCCAAGGAGACCAAGCCGGACGTGGATGATATCTGTGGCACCGCATCGATGAATGCGAACACACCCGTGCAAGTGCTGGCGCGTGCGCTAAATGCCACCGATGTCAAGATGACCAATTGGTTCCGGGTGAGTGAGTATCTATCTCTGCATGTTCAAAATCATAAAATTATTATTTAAAAAATCGAAATTAGATTAGGCACATTCGCGAAATCCCCATAACTTGTTCATCTTCTGTTGGTCCAGGAACTGGCCGAACTGCTTCGCCGGTACAGCGACGCCAGCGTCGATGTGGACTCTATCGGAGGCAGTCACCACGGATCGGTGGGCACCGCCAGCGCGGCCTCCTCCCCACCGTCACCGGTGGTGGCTATTCAGCTGATGCATGACGATGGCCAAATTGATACGACAATTGGGGAGGAAGAGGAGGAGGGGGAGGAGGAGCAGATCGGAGAAAGGGAGCAAGGTAATAAGCCGGGAATTGGGAACTTTTGGGGGAAAATCACATTTCCAATACATTTCGCCTGAGGCATATGATCCTTGGTAGTCTCAAATTTGGGGTTCAGACAAAATCTGTGAACACAAATAGGACAGAACCTGTTCCTCTCTGCTTCTGTGCTCAATTAACAATTTGAGTTTAGTTGACTCGCCGCCGGCACACAACTGTGCCATGAGCAGCAACAACCGCTCAAGATCAGGCAGCAACCCGTCAGCAGCTGCGGTTGGCGGAGGCGGCGGAAGCCAACTGGACAAGGCCATCGCGCGCATGCACAACCGCCTCAGGGCGGTCACCACAACGGCACAATGAGAAGCGAAGCGTTGTTGCCGTGGAAAAAGAAGCCATAGCCGGCCGATGTACTCACTCTCTCTGGAAACCGGAGGATTCCCACTCCCGTCCCACATAGGTATTTAAGTACTCTCGATATGTTACAATATCAATATTCCTACGAAGGAATAATCATCACATCCAACAAGCTCTCTCTTCTCTCCCTCTCTCTCTCTCTCTGTCTAGTCACTAACCACAGAACAGTTCATCAGTTTTTGAAGAATACTCATATTCTACATATATGTAGGTAATTTTTTTCTACCACTTTGCTTTTTGGACAATTTGCTTTGCAGGGGAGCCTCTGCTTTCTTTGTCCAAAAGATGATCTCTCCCTATCTCTCGCTTTTACACATATTTTTTCTATTGTTCATCCACCACACTTTTGCATATTTTTGGCATTGTGTCATTGTTTTCTCCCGCAATCTGTCTCCTTTCTGTTGCTATCCTTTGACAACCAAACCATTTCTCTTCCACCACCGTACAACTACAGTATTATTATTTGTTTGTGTGTACAATACCGTATCCCTACGAACACAGTAAAGGACCGCTTTCCACCTCTGTCTTATTCTGCTGTCTATTGTTATGCATCGCCCACTGAACTGATTGGTCTCCAAATTCACTGACTACTCATTCATTCACTCACTGCTGATGTTGATCTCCTGAACTGTCCATACCCTCACATTCACTCCTCCAACAATCTTCCTTTTCCTCGTTCGTACTCTTTCACGAGCTCATGTTGACTCATCACTCCCTCTTAACTCCCTTTCTTTTCGCTCCCTTCTTTCCACATTCCTCCTCCTTTCTATAAATACACTGTTCTCGATTTTCCGATTTAACTGATGGCATTAGCCCTCTTTTTCCTCTAATATGTATTATCATCACAACATTCACTATATTACATAATTGCTTGATTGACATGCTTGATTGATCCGTTTTGATGGATAATTCCGATAAAGCACACTTTGACTTACGGAGGACAATACTTTTCTTGTAACACTTTTGGGTCTGTAACTCAACTCACTCATGGAAATTCCAATTTTATTTTTTCAAATCGCCCCATATGCAAATTTAGAACATTAATTACCTTATTTTCTCTAATTTAAGGTAGGTTAAACTTTTCAACCTCTCGAGGGGTACCTCAAACTAGATCCTCCCTTAAATTTTTCTAACGAGGATTTTTTAAAATTCATTCGGTACGTAATACCGACATTGAGCAGCGAAAAAGGGATACCGGTAAGGAAGGAACATTTTCCTCGGTAAGTAACAGCGATACCGAAAAAAATACCGCGGTATACCAAAAAATACCGTGGTACCACCTTGTTGCAATTGGTGTTTGATGAACTCATTGGTCAGTGGGATGGGCACTGGCTGGGGTTGTTCCGGTTGGGGCGAGCGTATCTTAAATTGGAGACCTACTTTAAATTAGAGACCCTTCTTAAAATTTTCAATCTCCACAGCTCGGATACCTTAAATAGGGACCTACCTTAGATAAGAGGAAATAGTCATCAAATCAACTTGCAGAAATCTCTTTATTGGCTGCCCACCACAGTTTTCGCGGAAGAGCCCACAAATTGTTTGTTTATAAATTACAAAAAGTCCAATAATAACGAGGGCACCACACACACCCTGCCATACCAAATAAAAAATACATTTAATAATTTTCCATTCCGAGAAGAAAGAAGGAAATAAACAATGGTTGTTATCTGTTAATATTAAAGCTAAGCCCCCCTGAATCCCTGACGATAAAACAACAAACGCAAAGATCAATCACAAAATAAGGTCGGCGGAAAAAGCTCATTGTTCTCTCTCATCACTCTCGTCCATGTCCTCTGTCCACAAAGAATGGTCTCATCAGCGACAGAAAAAGAAATGGAAGCAAATGCCTCGGATGGCGTGCAGTGTCTGCTCTTCTTGTCGCTCGGTCCACTGCCATCTGTCACGAAAACCCAAATATTGCACTTACCGTACCCCGTTTACCATACCTCTTCTCTTGGTAAAGTTGGTCACCGATGAACTGGCGGATCAAAAGTTCCGTGTCCCGGACCGGGACAAACTGGAGACGGTGTATGGAACGGCCCTGGTTGCGCGCCGACAAAACCATTGTGCCACTGAACCAAAATAATCAGCCATTTAGCCATAGGGACAATGCCGGTTTGGGGGAGGGGGTAAGTAAAATTAAAAATTAAACAGACGAAAATGTAAGAAAGCGCGATTGAATTCGGACCAAAGGTTATCGCCCTATTCCACATACTTTAATTGAAGGTATCTTTCCAAAATTCCTAGTGTCTTTTTCAAGATTAGTTCTATAAATCTCGTGATTTTTCCGATTCCCCGGAATCATTTGATCATTTCTAAAAGATCGTGCACACAATGCCAAAACCATTTTTTTGGCCAAGTACTTTTTGCCGTCATAGTTCAGTCGCATTTCGCCAGCCACCAGTCCCAACCAGGCGCTCATCTGTGCGATGGCCGCCACCGACGGACCGCCCTCGTGCTGCTGGAAGGGGTGGTCCCTCCAGGGCTCCGCTCGCGCACTCCTCCGTCGGCCTCCGCCGCCGGTGGCGACGCTCTTCGGCGGCGGCTCCTCTTCCCCGTCGTCGTCCTCCTCCAGCGTCACCACCTCCTGTTCCTGCGCCTCCTCCTTCGCCGTGCAGGGATGTTGGCGCTGCTTGTGGTGGTGTTGCTGGACCATCGAGGACAGTTCGCCAACTTTTTGCTGAAATTTGAAAAAAATAATCAAAAAATAAAAAAATAATAATATGCAAATGACAATGAGTGCGGAAGCCGTCGATTGGCTGAGCAAATGTTCCAATTGGGCCATTGGCGAAGCAGCAGCAGTCCAAGGGGAAGTCTGTGGAGGCGACGGGAAAGGAGCGACGACTAAAGAAGACGAAGACGGAGTTGTGGGCGATGACGAGGACAGAGGAGGCACACTGCTGCTGCAGCCATTGGGCATGTTGTTGGCGGCACTCCGCAGTTGCACCATTTTGGCCAAAAGCATGTCCAACTAGGGAAATGAAAAACATATTTGTCTCATCAGAAACAAATATATTATCGAGGTTCCTAAGAATGATTTAGACCAAAAAGTTTTATCGAAGCGAATTCCTGTATTTTAATAGTCGCAAACTTGCGCAACGCGTTTGAAAAACAATGTGTTCTTCCCCGAGATTTCTTCTGTCTATGGTGGTCCTCTCAGATTCACCCACCTTCCGATTGGAGTGTGTTCTTCCGCTGCTGATAGGACTGTTGCTCGTCTGCTGCGCCGTTTGTCCCACCTGCTGTACTGCTCCAACTTGTTGCCTTACTGTCGTCCCGAGCACACTTCCAATGCCATTGCCCACCTCCCCCGTTGTGGTCATTTTGTTGGTCGGAATGCCGATCCGTTTGAGCAGTTCCTCCACGTCCTTGCTCTGCTGCTGCTGTTCCCATTCCGGCGCCACCACTGCTGCCGTCGTCGTCGGTTTCACCTCCTCTTCTTCTCTCGCGCTCTCTGTTTCCTCCTCAATCTGTTGCTGTCGTTGTCTCTCCTTCCAATCAATAAAATCAATAATAATGACAATCAATCGATAACCGATCACCTCTTCCTCGGTGCATGGGGATTCTCCGTCCGCTTCCCGCTCACAGGATTCCGTTTTCCGCGCTCGTCGTCCGCCGGACAAGTGCCGTCGATGGAAGTACTCGCTGAGTGCCCAGTAGTTGCCTGGGGGAATATTTGAACCTGGAGTAGACGCCAAAATGTTATACATACTAATAATAACTTTTCCTGAGGGTTTTTTTCTGGATTAATTGGAAAGCAGAGGCACCCATTTTCATCCAAATTAGGGCTTACCAAGTCCGGCTCTGCCAGCTCGTTCTGCTCTGGGCACTTTGTGAAATGACTTTGCCAACGTCAGAGTGTGCCGGATGCAATTCTTCCAACCGGTGTAGGCACCACGAAAGCATTCGAAATTGTCACGCAAAAAGTCGTACTCAAAAAGTTGGTGTCATTAGGGAATAAATGCCAAAATTGCACTCACAATCTCTGCCAATGTTGCCCTCTGATCAGACTGAAATTTAGATGATAGTTGTTTGGGTTGTTTTGTTCATCAATGACCCAGACATATCAGGGCAAGGATGAGTCAGACACTCTTCCCTCCCGCCCCCAACTGCGTGCAAAAAGACTTGAACGAGAGTTCGAAAAATTGTCGTTTGAAAATGCAGTCAAACGGAAATTATTGAACTTTTGAAGGGAGGACTGCGCAAAATTGAGGGTGACCTCCTTCCTCCTTGGCCACATATGATGGTCCCAACTCGACCTGTGCATTGATGGCCATTGCGATCAGTTCGGTGTACGTGTAGGGCACCTTGTTCTGGAGCCATTTCTGGCGTTCCACCGCCCGCTTGACACCCCTCCGCTTGCCGCCTCCTCCGCCCTTCACTTCCTCCACTGTGCCTGAAGAATTGTGATGTGAATTCAAATTCGGCGTAATTTCACACCATTGGCCAAGTGTTGGTATGCCAAATCGTCCAAAAGCACAGCACTGCATGGACTTTCTTCCCCGATGGCATCATCCGCTTCCTCACACTTCTTCAGCCCGTTCAGCAGCTGAAAGCAACCTGCTTCATCGGCATGTTCTTCCTTCACCGTACCGACAATTTTGAGGTCCATTATGTGAGTGTGTGTTGAAGGAACAGATTTGACAAAATATGTGCTAACTGTTGTTAAAAGGGACAGAAGTCAGTTGCTAATAGGTAATGGACTTTGTATGATCCATCCAAAAGTAACATCTTATTCATGTATCAGATTATCATATCCAATGCTATGGGGCTTTATATTCGCGCATTTTCCTCCCTTTGTACCAAAAAAAGGTATTTTTTTGGACTTTGTCTTCCTAATTTATAAAAGGTACCAAACAAAAATTTTTCCGAGAATTTTCTTTCTGCTTCCTCTTCGGCATGTCAAAAAATTCCCAGCCCTTCTTGGTACAGGGAAAAACTTTTGAATCTTTGCTACACCAATCGAATTTCCATCATGCGTTAATTGTGTGTGCGGATGGAAATGTAATGGATTGAAATGGATTTTAAATAAATGTGTACATACTATGTACACACTGCATGTAGACAGGCAATTTTGCTTTTTTGGGGCGGAGAAGAGGGTGAGTAACAAACAGATGGGGGGTGGGAGAGAAAAAGATCATGCGGATGTAGGTGTAGACTCAGCTTCAGGATTGGTGGATTTTTGTTTTCACGTACACAGGTCAAGAAAAATTAGTGGTCGAAGGCCACACGCTGCACACCCATTCCAAAATGTGTTATTCCATTCCATATTTTTGAAAAGTTGTAATTTTGTTAAAAAGCTAATATATAAGTCCTTGGGCATTAGGTATATGTGTGCCTACTATGCTACTTACATTGTGAAATTTATAACTTTTAAATACATACTATGTATGTAATAACAACTGTACTATGTGCACCAAACAGAAGAAAGAACGAATCCTCCTATATATTAAACGGCAATCGTCCACAAGAACTTTTTTTGAATTGGCGCGCTTTTTGAATTTGGCGTTGGCTTACTGTATTGAATGGGAGAAGGGGCAAGGGAAGACAAACAACTTACGAAATATGGTGACGTCATCAAAGGGAAGAGGAAGGGCAGTGAGAGAATGGGGGAGGGGTCAGCTGGGAGCAAAGAAAGCAACATTAATTGGGAAAAAGGACACAAGAGTAAGAGCAATTATAAAACGGGCTTAATCCCTCCAGGTTATTAATGAGGCTTAATGAGTTAAAAGCTAAAAGTCGAGAATGGTTCAAGAAAAGAGGGAAAAGGCATGAAAAAAATTCTACTTTTGACTTTTTTGGTTATTTTCTGCCATTTTAAGTACAATGCAAGCAGCTTCATGCTTCTTTGCGTAAAGACTCTCGACAAGGTACCGTTCAAGAATGGGTCGAGAAAAGAGGCTAAAAGCATTCAAAAAATTCTAATTTTGACTTTTTTGGGTTATTTTACGCCAATTAAAGTAAAATGCAAGAAATTTCATGCTTCTTTGCGTAAAGACTCTCGACACGATACCGTTCGAGAATGGGTCGAGAATAGGGGCAAAATGCCTTCAAAAAATTCTAATTTTGACTTTTTGGGTTATTTCCCGACATTTCACGTAATATGCAAGCAGCTTCATGCTTCTTTGCGTAAAGACTCTCGACTAGGAAACGTTCAAGAATGGGTCGAGAAAAGAGGCAAAAAGCATTCAAAAAATTCTAATTTTGACTTTTTTGGTTATTTTCTGCCATTTTAAGTACAATGCAAGCAGCTTCATGCTTCTTTGCGTAAAGACTCTCGACAAGGTACAGTTCAGTAATGGGTCGAGAATAGGGGCAAAAACCATTCAATAAAGTCAAAATTCGATTCTATGGTTTTATATGCCATTTTGAGTAAAACGTGCATAACGACTCTCGACGAGGCACAGTTCGAGAATGGATCGAGAATAGAGGAAAATGCCAACTAAAATTATGAATTTCGAACCTGAATATAATTTATATCCTTTTAAGGTCCATTAGCCAAAGAGTCTAGATGAGTTAAAAGTCGAGAATGGGCCGAGAGTAGAGGGAAAAGGCCATCTAAAATTCTGATTTTAAATTTGAGCGTTTTTTCTTAAGACAAACTGAGTATAATTTAGTCATTTTTAAGGCCCATCAACTCAAGAGTCTCAATGAGTTAAAAGTCGAGATTGTGTCGTGAAGAGGGAAAAGCCGTCTAAAATTCTGATTTTCGATATGAGCGTTTTTCTTCTGACAAACTGAGTACGCTTTAATCACTTTTAATGCCCATCAGCCTTTGAGATTCGATGAGTTAAAAGCCGAGAAAGGGTCGAGAATAGAGGGAAAAAACCGTCTAAAAGTCTGAATTTCGATATGTTTTTTTCTTATGACAAACTGACTAAATATAGTCGCCTTTAAGACTTTTTATGACATATGACAAAGAACAAGACTGACTTATGCCGGTTTCTTATGCCAACCTGAATAAACATATTCCCTTCCTTTATAAGATCCGTTACCACACGTTTTTTGATGAGTTAAATGTCGAAAATGGGACGAGAATTGAGGGAAAAGCCACCTAAAATTATGAATTTTGTTAAAATTTTTGTTTTTTTTTGCATATTTTGTCAATATTATAGCATATTTTGTCAAAATGCTATAATATTTTTGCCCTTTTAAGACCCATTATCCCTAGAGAGTCTCGATGAGTTAACAATCGAGAATGGGTCGAGAATAGAGGTAAAAAAGAGGTAAAAACTGTCAAAAAATTGCTTAAAGAAAGATCTTGCCAAAAATTTATAAGAAACGTTTTTTTACATAATTTTGCCATAAAAATTTACGCCAGGATTCCAACGGAAAAAATCTATACCAGAAATTCAGAGGTTAAGAAATCCCGAGAAATGAAAGCAGAAACCGTTGCACAAAAAAATTTTCGAAGCCAAGAATTCAGAAGCAAAAAAGTCCGGGAAAAAGAAACCGGTAAGAAGATCGAAGTCCGGAACTCCGTAGCAAAAAAACAGGGAAAAAGAAATCGGTAAAAAAGTCGGAACCGAAAATCGGAGCTCCATGGCAAAAAACCACGGAAAAAAAGGAAAATGGAATCCGATGAAACAAAAAAAGTCGAAACTAAAATAGCGGTAAAAAGGAAACAGGCAAAAAATCGAAATCCCGATTTCCGTGTTAAAATCCAGGGAAAAAAGAAACCGGAATCCGATGGAAACTGGAAACCGATGGAAAAAAGCCGAATCCAAGAATTCAAGGGCAAAAAATCCTCGGAAACGGAAACCGGTAACAAAGTAAAAAAAGGCGAAACCCAGAATTCCTGGAAAAATCGCGGGAAAAGGAAATCCGGAATCAAGTGGACAAACGGCAATACAGAAATTCCGGAAAAAATCCCGTATAAAAAGATAGTGGAATCCAATGGACAAAAAGAGTTTAAACCAGGAAATAAGGGAAAAAAATTCCGGGATAAAATCACGAAAAATGGAAACCGGAAATATGGAATCGAATCCATGAATTCAGGAGGTAAAAATCCCGGGAAACGGAAACCGGTAAAAAAGCCGAAAATCGGAATTCCTTCCTAAAAATCCCAGGAAAAAAGAAACCGGTAATAAAATCAAATCCAGAAATTCCATGCAAAAATCCGGTGAAAAAGAAACCGGTAAAAGTCAAAAAGAGGAATTCAAGGGAAACCAGGAATTCAGGGGGCAAAAAGTGCTGGAAAAAGGAATTCAGAAAGTAAATAAATATTTCAGGGGCAAAAATCCCTATGGAAACAAAAAACAGAATCAGATGGTCAAAAAAGTCGAAACCAGGAATTCAGGGGCAAAAAGAAACGGGAAAATGGAAACCGGAATCCGATGCAGAAAAATGTAGCAAAAAATGCACAAAAAAGTCCAAAAATTCAAGGGCAAAAATCCCGTGAAAAAGGGAACAGGTAAAAAATTCAAAAGCAGGAATTCAAGGGCAAAAAACGGGATAATGGAAACCGAAATCCGATGTCAAAAAAAGTCGAACTAAGGAATTCAAAAAAAAAAATCCCGGAAAAAACGGAATCCATAGTCAAATAAAAGAAGAAACCAGGAATTCAGGTGATAAAAATCCCGGGATAAAGGAAACTACAAAATCGGAAGGTGCATCGGAAACCAAAGCCCAAAAAAAGTCAGAAAATGCACAAAAAACCCCAGGAATTCAGGGGCAAAAAATTCCGGGAAAATAGAAACAGGTAACAAAGCCGAAAATCCCGAATTTCTGTAGCAAAAACCCCCGAGAAAATGGAAGCCGATAAAAAAAGTTGAAAAACAGGAAAGGAGCAAAAAACACCGGGCAAAGGAATTCATAATCATAATCAGATGCCTAAAAAAGTAAGAAAAAAAGATTTCAGGAACAAAAATTCTTGGAAACAATAACCGGAATCAGGTGGACAAAGAAAGGAGAAAAGAGAATTCAGAAAATAAAAATCCCGGAAAAAGGAAACCGGAAACCGATGCAGAAAAAGTAAAAAAAACACAAAAAAATCCCAGAAATTCAGGGCAAAAAATCCCGGGAAAAAGGAAACCGGTAACAGAGTCAAAAGCAGGGATTCAGGAGTAAAATAACCCGGGAAAAACCGATAAAAAAAGTCGAACCAGGAAAAAAGGACAAAAAACGCAACGCCAGGAAAAAAGAATTCAGAATCAGATGTAAAAAAAGTCAAAAAAGAATTTCAAGGGCAAAAATCCCCATGGGAACAAAAAACCGGAAACAGATGGAAAAAAGTCGAATCCAGGAATTTATTGTCAAAAAAAACCAGGAAAAAGCAAACCGGAACCCGATGCAAAAAATAGAAACCAGGAAATCAGGGGCAAAAAAAGTAAAATCTCCCCTAATTTTTCTTTTGCATTTTTGGAAAATATTCAAGACCTTTTTTTTTCTTTTTTGCTATCTGGCACTTTAGTGGGCCAAGGGGCAATCAGAAATCTGGACAAAAAAAATTCCAGAGGAAAAAGATCAAATGGTTTCTCTCTGAATAAGCCATGTGCGACAAAAAATTTCTTTGTCTGCGACAATCGGATTTAACCATATCATAAGAAACAAAAAAAAACCTAAACAATTTATAACAAAATTTATAAATTACGATTTATAACATCCGATGCATAAAAAAGTAGCAAAAAATGCACAAAAAAAGTCCAAAAAAATCAGGGGCGAAAATCCCGGTAAAAAGGGAACAGGTAAAAATTCAAAAGCAGGAATTCAAGGGCAAAAAAACGTGAAAATGGAAACCGAAAGCCGATGTCAAAAAAAGTTGAAATCATCAATTCAAAAAGCGCGCTTTTTTTAAGAGCGTTGAGGCGGCGCTTTGCGCCGCCTCAACGCTCGTAAATCCTATCCGCCATTCCAATGCACATCCAAAAATAAAGCACAATATGAAGTTGAACAGTGAGAAGTGGCAAATTAATTAAAAATATGAATGGAATCGGTGGAGAGAGGTGC
>JAEHOM010000217.1:0-14376 GCA_016433075.1 Hoplolaimus columbus | reverse complement strand
ATATAATTTTAGATAATCAAGGCATCTAAAATTCAAGCAAAAATAATTCAAGATGACGAAAATGCTATTTATTTGATCAAATTAAAAAGGTCCTGCTCGTAAAAACGGATACGGAAATATACTGTTCGTAAAAAAAGGGGTACTGAAATATCCTGTCCGTAAAAAAGCTGATACGGAAATGTCCTGTCCGTAAAAAGCGCATACGGAAATTGTGACGTTGAATCGTGATCTGCATGGTCGATTATCTATAAAAGGACTGATTTTAAGGCTCTGCACTATAAATCGATGGGGGGGGGGGCTTCTTGCAACTAGAGCCGATTTTTTTATTCTGACCGATAACCCACATTAATTGATCCTCTGAACCATTGATCTCTACATTACAGTATCCCACATTGGATTTAAGGCTTAAGAAAGCTGTTTTCTGTATGTTTTAGGCCTAGCCTAGGCCTAGGCCATCGTGAGTGCCACGATATATTGAATGCTATTTTAGACGGCGGCACCGGCACCGGTGCTGGTGCCGATGCGGAAAATTGGGAGAGTCGGTGCCCGGTGCCGGTGAGGAAAATTGGAAGAGGTCGGTGCCGGTTCCGGTGCCGGAGCCAGAAATTGGATTTTGAAAGCACTGATGTCATTTTATTAGCTTTATATTTAAAATATTCAATAAAAGAATATAATTTTTCATAATAAGACAGATCAACCAGCAGTCTTTATAAGCAGTGCCCAACAGTGTTTTTCTGTTCAAAGAATTTTGAATCTGTTCTGTTCCTGTTATGTTCTAAGACTTGGAACAGTCAAAATGTTCTGTTCCTGTTCTGTTCCAAATCGAGGTACAGAGAACAGAACAAGAACAGAACAGACTTTCGTGGAACAGAAAAACACTGGTGCCCAACAACAAATTGACGCCACCTCTCCTGACTCACTTGCAAGTTCGACTTCATCTAAAGACACTGCGTCCGTTACCAGCTCAAATATGATCAAGCCAAAATCCTTCTCTTCATCTTCATACAATGAACAACAAGCAATTCTCTGCATTTTATGCTTTTGTGCCTACCGGTAATGTATGTTCTCTTCAGAAGGTATGTGATGAAGGGTCTCTCTCGCCTGTCAAAGACGCAGGACTCGACTGATAGACAGACTCGACATTAGACCATTGTACGACATTCTGCTGTCGAGTCTGTCTATCAGTCGAGTCCTGCGTCTTTGACAGGCGAGAGAGAGTTAGGCTAACCTCCCCCCTTACCGAGCTATGCCTCCTTAATAAGCCTCCGGCTACGGCCTTGTCTTAACCACACTGTGTTTATTTATTTATTTTTGTTATAAAGGAATCCACGACAAGACAATACGTCAGGTGATCTTCTTCAAACAGCTCAGTTGGCGGCTCCTGAAAATTGAGGCCAGTGCCCATTTAATGAGAAGTAGCGATGAGCAACGAGAGCCACAAAGAAGTAAAACCAACTCGCCCCTTCGGTTACTCACTGCGGATGGGAGATGTCGAATATCTATTAAGAAGAACACTTTAGGTTTGGATTTTAAAATCGATTAAAGTCAACATAAGGTTTTATTTCCTTATCACTTTTGATTATTATACTTGAAAAAGTAGGGAGGTCAACCAATTTTTTACTAACGATCGAGAGGAATCAGTCGCAGGGAGTCGAAGGACAGGCACGTAACCAGATAAAATTTCAAAGGAGGAATTTTGCTTCGGGGAAGGGTGGGGAACTGTGGGAATTCGAAAATTTTTAGTTTTTATTGTATCTTTACTGATAAATTTTTCTGAAATTTCGAATTTTTCGAGGTTCTTTGGAATTACCCTGGTTACTGTTACGGGCCAGGAAGGGGAGGGGGTCGACGGTCGAAGCCAAAGATTACAATCAAGAAAAAATGATTAAGTTTTCCATTTATTTTTTGTATAAAATGGGTTTGGCGTTGCAGGTAGGCATCCTCCCTTGGAAAATTTTTGATGAATTTCAGTCAAAATCTATAGGAAATTCCATTTTTTGAAGAATGATCGTACTTTTAATGAAAAAGACGAAAATATTCAGGAAAATTGTTTGTGATTTTGAGGAAAATATTCAGGGAGATCCATCAAAAGTTTAAGGAAAAAATAAACAAAAATTTTGGAAAAATTTATCACAATTGTCGACTCCTCCCTTTCTTTCCCCCCCCCCCTTCCTATTTCATGTATATTTGATTTTCCGACTTTTTTTGGCTTTTCAAATCTCATGACAATTAATAAATCTAACGTAAGATTCTGCGTCCAGTCCTCGGTAAAACTACATGAAAAAATCAATGGATTATGAGATAGTGATTATATTGTCTCATTAGATTGCTCCCTGGTGGCAGGCAAGATCGAACTGATACTTGAGGAGATCCATTGGTTGGCCACATTGCTTCATCTGAGAATGGCCATTGACTTCTACAAGCACTTGCTAAACTTGGCTAATGCTCAAAGCCATGGAGATGCATCACTTTTGGTGGGACCACAGCAGAATCCTTTCATTGTGAGAAAGATCATAAAATACTTTTCAAATATGGATGTGAAAATTTTTATAAAGGACTATCGCAATCATCATCAGCAACAGAAGAAGGCTTTTGCAACTGTGCACACTAAAGCTTGCCCCAGCAACGCGCCTTCCGGCCTTCCAACACCTGGTGATGTCTTCCGCCGTCTTGACATTCCTCAATCTTCGCATCATTTAAACATTGCCAAAGTGGATTTGCTTCTGTTCGACGATTCAGAATCCAGCGGTAATTTTTTTTGTGTCGTTGATTTTGCAATTAAGCTTTTATTTTTTTCCGATTTCTTTTTTATAATTTCCACCAATATTTAAAGCCGGTAATAAAAAATATCTTTAAAAATCAAGGAAAATAGGTGAAATATAGTTAAAAGGTAGAAGTGTAACATTCTAGGTACTAGGTTTAGGCAGAAATTAATAAGCACAAAGTTTTTTTTTCTTTCATTGCGCTCTAAATCTCGATTGTCTGCTACTAAAGGAGAAATTCTCATTACACGAAATTTTCCTTGAGAATTTACGGGTTTTAACATTTTTTTGTGAACAATATATCTAAATCCTAGAAATCTGAAATATTTAATTTCATTCGCTAAATAATACATATATATATATGTATATATATATATATATATATAGCTATCATCAATATGTATTATATTAAAGCATTTCCTGTGGATTGGAAACTGGAGAAGGGCGCTATGCAGGCTTTTCTTTACCGACTCAGGCTTGATTTTTACCCCACCCATCGTGTTTTTGATATTGACGGTGAACTTGCATCTCGGCACCATTGGATCCGATATCAATCACCGAACTCATTCACCGATCTGACAAAACAGTTGCTGGACCAGCACTTTCGCTTAATAAGCAATAAAATGGGTTAGTTTTGTCTTAAGAAATCTGAATATTGATTGAATTAGATGCTATTAAAAATGAACGCTTTGTTCGAACATGGCACCAGCTGGCTTCCAAGAATGTTGTCCTCCGCATTGAAAACATAGTTTTACAGGTTTGTTTTATGAAAGCTATCATCAATTGTGATGCGGAAGTGTAAAATGTAGTTATTTTTTGATGAAAAAGGCAAAAAAATTTTTATTTATTCAATAATAGAAGATTTGATTTTACATTATTTTATAGAGACTTTTAGTTTTGGCTTTAATTTTAGAAAAAATATTTTTATAATAGGATAACTGATTAAGATATGTCACGTTTTACATCTCTTCATATTTGTCTTATTATACATGCGCAAGCCGGGGGGGGGTCCAAAACGTATGACGTACGGGGTTTTGAGGGGATGACGTAAGGACACAAAATTTATCAGTAAAAATGCAATAAAATTCAAAATTTTGAAAAAATAGTGAAATTTCCCGTGCAAAATGCAACTTTTTTGGTCAAAAAGGCCATAGCTTCCCGCCCGTCAAAATCTCTAATAGTTATAAAAAACTGGTTTTGAAAAAATGGTGAAATTCCCCGTGGAAATCGCAACTTTTTTAATCAAAAAAGATATAGCTCCCCGCCCATCGAGATCTTTAATAGTTGTAAAAAAGGCATTATAATTCTAAAATTATTTTTTATGTAAAACATAAGGTGCTTATTTCATCAAAAAAAAAACGAAAAATTAAACAAGAAACAAAAAAAATTGGTATAGTAAAAATAATGAATTCCCTTTATAGAAATGCGCTATTTTCCCAAAAAATTTTCCCGACGGCGCCTATCGGCACCGCCGGCCCACCAAGAAAATTTGAATTTTTTGAAATCTAAGCCCGAAAAAAACACCATTTTTAGCGCAATATAAGCGAACAAAATAACTATTTATGTGAAAAAATACAATATATACATGTTTTAAATAGTTTCTTACGTGTTTTTAGGCATTTTTCGCAAAACGTATCCAAAATGGCCTCTGAGGGGGGAGGGGGTCAAACGTATGACGTAAGGCCTCTGAGCTGACCCCCCCCCCCTTGCGTACGTATGTGTCTTATGGTGGATCTATAATATTTATTAGTTCAGCAAGTAACTGAACAGAGCACTCGGAAGGATGCCCTACGAGAGATATTTTCGATGGACAAAATTGCCAAGGATCGGATGCCACATTCGATGTCCTTTTTCCATATGGAAATCACTAGTTACTTCTTTCCGGCTAGCAACTCGTTCTCTGTACCTGCCGATTCTGTTCATCTCGTGATGGCGCCGCTAGAATTGTCGCCAGATCCAAAATCTGTGAGATGGTTGGTCTACGCTGCAGAGAGTATTGCCAGGGCCATTGTAAAGTTTTGAGAGCAACATGTAGCATTTAAATATAAAAAGTCCGCTAACTAATCAATCAGTTATAGATAAAATGAATCCGAAAAAATTATATTGTGATAAGGCATCAGATATTGAAATTCAAATTCGATAAGCAAATCAAATACGACACGAAAAAATTTAGAATACATAATAGCACATCTTCACAATCATTTGTTAAGGATTTCCCGCAACAAAAAAGTGCAATGCCTCCTCCTTCCAGCAATCAGCAGCAACAAGTTCGTATTCGCATTGAGCTGTTTATGCCAAAAATAGTGCTTTGTCCATCTTCATCTTTTTTCCCGTCCGATTCTTCAAGTTCTATACCTCCTCATACTGATCATCGACTACCGAAAGTAATTGCAAAATAATGATTTAATTTACTGTTAGTCAATTTTAATAAACTTAAGCGTTTCATTGCTCAAACCTGTACCATTCTGCTTTCCAATTTTGTGCTCTTCAATGATCCGCTCGTCCCGTTACCTGTCATGTTCAAAAACAGAGTCAAAAGCAAACATTTTCAATTTGTAGAATGGGCCGAGACACGTTCAGTCGACGCAAAAGTGGTGGAGGAGTTGCGAAGAAGGAGCTACGATGGTATGACTATTTTTCAAAAAGAAATCAAAAAGAATTCAAAAAGGGCTTTTTCACCCCTTCCTTTAGTATAGACTATTTTTTTATTTTTCCTATGGAGTTTCACAATGTTTTTCATTGAAATATCTCTATTGAATAGAATGAAGCAATGAAGTTCTCAAAACGCCATAGATTTTCATATTTTTTTCCAAAACAAGTTATTTTTCTCTTAATGGCTAAATGTTATACTAATATCAGTTAATCGGTTGCTTTGCACAAAAGAAAAAATCTGCAAAAATAGTATCTAATCTTGCTAATAAAAATGAAAGAATACACCATTAAATATCACTTTTGCCATGATTATTAAAGCATTTGAAGACTGGTTTTTATTATTATTACAGTTACACGAATCATGTTTACCTATGCTAGGATTCAGGGGCTAACCAGAAATTATTTTTCGCGTTTCGGTGGGGGGGGGGAGAATCCAACTTTTTATTGCATTTTTACTGATAAATTTTGTGAAAATTTTCACAATTTCATTAAAAAGCTATGTTTTTTGCAAGTTCGGAAGCCAAATTTTAACGTTTAACCAAAAACCAGAAATTTTCAACTCTCGGGAAATTCACAAACTTTAGAAAAATTTACTTAAGCCCATCTAATTTTTTTATTTTCATCTTTTCTTCGATTTTTCCCTTTATTCTCGTCTCCCTTAATTTTTTCTTCTTCCCTCGGCTCACGACTGCCCCCCCCCTTCTTTTCGTTTGATATCGCATTCACCTCAAAGCCTATTGGAAAAATGCCTAATGGCTATAATGCCTATGGCTGAATAGGACATATATGTCCTATTCACAAAAAAAAAGCACGTACGTGCCAAAAAACATGTACGTGTCAAAAGCGCGTGGATGGCTACCCCAGACCCGGACAACCCACGGAAGGTAAAAAATAGCGCGTACGCGTCTTTAGACATAATTTTTAAAAATTAGGAATTTTGGGACTTATTAGGCATCAGCGTTGGGTCCGGTTCTTTCAGATAACGGCGCTAATCTATTCGATCCTGATCGAAATGAATGGTTCCTCTCTATACCTTCACTTTGGATCAACTGCGACTTTGGTCCGAATAGCTGGGAATTGCCATTAGTCAGTGACCTAAACGTATTTGCCTCCATTCTTCTGGACGCCTCCGATCCCATTCGACCTGGTAAAAGGAAATCAAATCATTGCAGTCAAACAAATTGTCTAGGTAACTGCATTCTGGTGGAGCCAAGAACAGACATTGGATTGGCACTGGACCATTTCCAATTCATACAGTTGACGCAACTGTTGAATGATGTGAGCATCTTGTTGGATCAGATCAGTTCGGACAGGACATTCTTCCGCAATGGCATGTCACCCGATGATGTGCCTGTGGCAGTGTACTGCCAGTGTGAAAAGGTTTGGCTGTTCTAACAAATATTATTCATCCTTCATCCTTAACAGATCCATCTCCGCCTTATACTTCCTGTCGGACCAGCTCCCTCACCTTATGATCCAAAATGGTCGAGCGGTGCCAGTGACATGATATCTCCGTCCAATACTTCGTTGAGCTGTTCAGGTCTCTTTGTCTGTTTGGACTTGCCATTTTTCATATTTTCAGATATGCCCGCAGATGAAACAGCAAGTAACTCGGCACAATTTCCATTGAAAGAACCAGTAACACCAACAGCTGATTTTCCAAATGTAATAGGTGGTGTCAAGGAAAGCAATCTATCTGTGGATCCATTAATAGGGCTAACAGTGCAACAGGTATTTTATCAGAAAATGAGAACTTTATCTAAGTTATTATGAGCAGGCTGGTATGAAAACAGTAGACAGTACGGGTGAGCTGAGCAATGCCAGTGTAACGAGCAAACCGAGTCGTCACAAGCAACCTGGCATCATCCTCAATTTTTTTGATCAATCGCTGGCTGCTCCTATGCCTAGTGATTTGGGTAATTGGAGATTAGATTAAAACACAAAACACATCCTAATATACAGTTTTGAACAGAAAGTAACTTTGATGAGACAATGTCCATCGCCACTTCTGCCTCAGTTGAACAGCTCTTCATCGATGGGACAACCACCACAGAGGATGATGTGTTCAAAATGAGGGATGATGAAGTTGTGGAAGCGGAAGAAGCGGTTGACAATGCGCAAGACGTGGCAACATTGCGCAGGAAAGAGAAGGCTCTTAGCCGTGCCGTAAATGTCTTTGATATTCTTCTGGAGGATCTGAGTGTGTACGCGGGTTCCATTGGAAGTCGCACTACCGCCTTGGGAATCGCTTCAAAGTAGGTGCCGTTGCATTTTTTCATATGAAAGATACCTTTGTACAGTGTCTACTGCGATGAGCGATTGCGCAAAAAGTCTGGTGATGTGTATGGGGAAAGTGGTGTCACCTTTAGCAGACCAGAATTACCGACCATATTGCCAGAGGGACAACGAACTGATGTAGGCGGAAAGGAACCTTCAATGCTGGATGGACAGCTAAAATTGGAAATGCACTCTGCACCACGACGGAGCACTATAAAGGTGGTTCTTTTCGAGGAATGGACTTGAGATACATAGGATCATAGTAGCAACTAAAACAGAGGCGTAGCCAGAAAAAGCTTCAGAGGAAGGAATTTGAAAAAATTTCTGCGCCTTTGGCGGGCGACTTTTTGCTCGTCTATCACTTTTTTTGTCTAAAAATGGCTAATTTTTGCTCAACCACACGTTCTTCACGCTAATTAGAGCAAAATCGATCCTTTAATAAAGTCCTTTTTGATTATTGATTAGTATTGAACCTTTTTTGATGGTCGTGGTTCCGATAGCAGTCAGGAACTGGAAACATTTTTCAGTTTTTAGCCCATTTCCGTAAAGAAAATTGATCAAATTCTGCATCTGCAAGTTTCAACAAAAAATTTAGTTTTTCTCCAATTGCTGAAAAAATTTGCGATTTAAAAAGGGAATTCCCCCTTCTCCTCTGGTTATGCCCCTGTACGCAAGTGAGAAGACCGGAGGGCTTTAACAATTATAACTTTCATCATATGGGAAAGAGTGGGAGAGGAGATCGAAATCATTTTCCTTTGCTGTTGACAAAATCTGTCTTTCTCAAATATTTAAGAGAAATAACTTATGCTTTTAGAAACTAAAGGATTAAAATGATCCTGAGCAATTTGTGTTGTTCATTTTCTCTGAATGTTCATCGATGAGATGATGAACTTTTAGGTGGATTTGAGTCAGATGTGTATTTCTCTAAGTGACGAAGTTGTCTCCCAGTTAGCGCCCTTCATAGAGAACCCCATTGAAGATGAACACCCTCCGGCGATTGAGCTGTCTTTACATAGATGCCAAGTCGAAATAAAGGTGATGATGATTATAGTGAAGGCTTGAAGGTTGGATTTGTGCGATCTTTTCTAGGATCCAAAGAAGAAATTTCCTCTGCGCATTCGGCTAGGAGAGCTCAACATTGAGGACGGACCCTCATCGCCTGAGAAAAAGGAAGTTCGGCCATCGCTGTGATTTTTCTTGCCATTTTGTGTTTGTACTGTGATTGTGATTACTCGCACATATCCTAGTTAAAATATTTCTATTACTTGATTCTTTTTTATTACCTTTTGAACGCCTTTATGTCAATACCCATTCCATTCACAAAATTCTTGTTCAATAGAATTTTGCATATTTCTATACACCTTTTCCATTTCCCATTCTTTAATGTTGTTCGTTCTTAAAGTTTTTGATCAACTTTATTGTTCTGTTTTGTAGAATCGAGATTGATCAACTTTATTATTGTTATGTTTTATAGAATCGAGGTGTATCTATATACATCGTCGAGTTGTACATACATTATAAAAGGATATGCATCACCGGAACGTGCTCCTCTTGACTAACAAATATCAATCTTCTCTCCACTTACACGATTACTCCTTGTATCGCTCATCAATCACTTTCCCTATTTGTTCTTCCTCCTATTTGTTAGCTTCATAGTTTTGTTGTCTCCCAAACTTCCCTAGCTTTGTTTGACCTCCGGCGTCATTTTTTCTTACGAACAAATAATGCCTTCTTTAGCTTCTCTGACAATGAAATTCGTTTATGAGCATTAATTTATATGTATTCAAGTCACCTCGGTAATTGTGCGTGAACTTCTCGCACAGTTCGCTCAACCTGTGAAGTTCAGCAAGCTGTATGCGCAACACAACCATTGTTTCGTGAATCAATTCGTTCACTTCTGCTGCTTTTTTTGAGGATGAAGACGGCGTTGACTCATCGTCCGAATCCAAAGATGGCGATAGGTTTGCGCTTTTCAGCTTGAAAATAGCCTTGAAAATGGATGTTTGCATATAAATTGTGTTCCCGCCACTTCTCCCCACTTCATTCACATCGTCCAGCGCGAACAGTCCGGGCTCGTCCCAGTGTTCCGGATTCGTTGCGCGTTCACATCAAAAAAAGATGAATATATTTTCAAACAAAAATTTTTTTGTTTTCTGGTTTGGCAAAATATTTTTGTGGGAATGAGACTGCGGGTTGCTTACTTCCCGTGCAACAGCTTGACGATGGGCAGGCACGGATGTTCGCATATCAGTCGACGGATGACGGCATCGGCGGGAATTCTTTCTTCAGAGAGTTTGGTCACCTCCTCCTCTTCATGGCTCTCGTCCATTTGTTGTGCTAATGTCAAATGGTGAAGAAAAGCTGAAAGCGCTCAAATCAAGGTGACGAAGTCGACATGTTTTATTAGTTAGTGAAGGAGAACGTATAAGAGACGGACGACACCGACGGGTGAAATGGTCTTTCTGTATCTCTTTCCTTCTGAATTTTAAACCCACCCCTCTCCGACTCCCCGCTCTACCTCCCTCCGACTGCTGCTTGCTGCTGTCGCTGTGACTGATAAGGTGGACGACGACAACGATCGTTATGGTTAGTGATGGACGACGGCGAGAAAAATATAAATTACGACGGTAATAAAACCGAATTTGAGTGAGAGGTATGGGAAGAGATAGCCTTGGCCCAACAATAAATTCTGTCGGTTTTGGGAGAAAGGACTGGCCGACGAGGGAAAACAGTCACACAGTTCGCAACATTGATGAGCTGACTGAAACCATAAGAAAAATTGAAACATTATAGTGAGATGGCGAGAGCCATCGGGTAAAATTTTGGCTAAAAATTTCTATGTTCCAATGCTACTAATAGCTCACTTTTCCGAAAAGTTGAGATAAAGTTTGTTTTTTTCGATACATTGAAAATAGTTCTCCCTTTTTATAAAAGGGCTATTTCATGTCAGTTTCCAAAAGCGAGTACATATGGCTACATTGCAACGAACCGAGAGTCTCGATAGGGAGTATTGGGGTGATGATGAATGTGAGTTATGGTGCCATTTTTCCGCCTCTCGGTCCTCACCCTCACTCTTCTTCTCCTATTTTATAGCCTTCCTCCCTTCTTCCTCTTTGCCTCTGCAATATCGCAACAAAATCTCTGCGCTTTCATAAAACATCAAACAAATTGCCGCCGACAATTTGGACAATTTATGGCGCCGATAGGCGATTGATGATGGAGAGACTTCAAATAAGAATGAAGAACCAACGCCAATATTTTGTTTTGACTCGTTTAATGTGCTGATTTGGCATGCATACATAACTTTCGGGGGTGGGCGCATACTAACTAAAAACCAATACAATGTCCAATTCCATAGAACAGTCTATAGAATTGCATCCTATCGTACAATATTCTATTTTGCCTATCCATCCGGTAAGATCTCTGATCCTAAATGAGTCCGGGGACTGCTCAGGCGGTGGCAATTGCCCTCTTGAACAGGTACTTGACGAAGCTGCCTTCCGCCTGACTCTTCTCCCAGGTCTTTCGCTTGAAGAAGCGGATTGCCGCGCGCTTCTTTCGTCCGCAGCACAGGCCTAAAAAGACAAATAGGAGATCTCAATGAATGAGACGAACAGGAAGGTGGCTGGCAGCAGCAACAACAGCACTTGCAGCAGCAGGGGCACACGCAGGGTAGCTGAACAGGCGGGTAAGGGATGTTTGGGGGTTGAACACAACACAAACAAACAGTCATCCTGAAGCACAACAACAAAAACCCACTTTGATGCAGATAGGACCCTGAAAGGGCGATAGAAAGGTGAATTGAGCAGGAAACCCAAAAAATAAAAAAAGAACTTACCTTATGGCAGCAACAACAGCAACAGCAGCAAGGACAGCAACAGCAACGGCAGCATCTATGTGTATAGGAAAATAAAGGGATGAGGGACAAAAGTTATCGGTTATATGGATATGGACGGGATTTTTCAATTTTTTGTCCAAAATATCCGCTTTAGTCAGGCCAGAGTGGTAAAAACTCACTTGCAGCAACAACATCCGCAGCCGGCCTCCACTTCACCTTGTTGGCCGATTTGGTCAAGTATAAGGAGGATCACAAGGGGGGAGAAGATGGCTGAGCAGAGCAAGAATCGGTGCATTTCGGAAAGATGGAGCACAGAATGATGGGAATGATCAGAATGGCCAAGATTGGCCGAAAGATGGGCCCTATTAAGGGAGGAACACGACGGCGGGCAGTAACTGGGTTGGGTTGACAGGATGGGAAACAATGCAATTGGGTGAGTGAAGAGGGAGAGAGGAGGATGGAGATGAACAACAAACAACGACCAAAACGGACATCTTCCCCGTCCGTCCATTCGCGCTGACCACCACCGTCCATTTCACAATGGACTGCTCGGACTCATTGTCGGAAGGAAAGTGAGTGTTTTTGCGTAATACGTCACCCACTCTCAGCAGCCAGCCCAATTCCCTACCATGAAATGGACAAAAAGCAACATTGTTCAAGTCACAAAGTGACAACAAAGTCCATACATTTAAAAATACACCGATAATCATAGCTCATTCTACTTATGATTTAAATGAACAACAATTTCTTGTCTCTTAATTCTTAAATCCGATGATACAAAAAAAAGTTCAATTCAGGTGTGTTTTTTCATCAGCAAGATTTTCAAAATTGGATTTGATATCAAACAATGATAAATTTTGAGGTGAATAACAGACATATCCGATTCCATTTTGGAATTTATGTAAGACATCCTAGAGATTAGAGATACAGCTAGAGAGAAATATTATTTTTTTAAATTTGGCCATTCACTAACGCTTATTGCAAAAGGCGGTAGAAGAAATTCAATATGAAATATATCTGAAAGCATTATCCATTTTTTTTTGAAAACTACGGAGTTGTGCTCTTACTTATTAAGGATATGTTTTTTTCTCAAAGCTTCATTTTATTAGAAAGATTCTTTGGGAGATAGAAAAACAGTATTATGTTAAAATTTATTTATGTTAATAATAATTTTGTGACAAAATGTAACTATGAATTATTCATTATCATTATATACGGTAGTATAAACAGCGATGAATTACCGGGTGGTAGCTGGTAACGTAACTGGAGCCAGCATTTACACTGTATAATAGAAAATTTCCAAATTTGATTAATATGTGAGTGTAACCAGTACAAACATGCCAATTTTATCACTTTCGGTTCTCCTCTACTATGACTTTTTTAGGCAGGTCCCGAACCCGCAATCTATTCTCTGATGCTGGCTCGAGCTGGCTATGATATGACATATATAAATGAAGAATAAGATGCAGTAGTGAACAGCACTAGTAGTCAGTAGCCAATAAATACATATGAGCAAGGGCAAGAAGAACATGAAAAATGAGAGAGCAGTCTAACATAAGACATAAGCAACCAAAACCAACCCAAGCCATTGTCTTCAAAGGCCCTTCGCTTGTATTTCCATGAGTAAAAATACTCGCAGATTGGTGTCCTTCACATTTCGCTTCAATGCCTCCTTGACCATCCGCTTCTGTTGCTCTTCAGCATTCAGCCCAGCTTGCGCGGGAATATTCTTTAACTTATATTTAAAGTGGTTAAATTTTCGATTTTATCACACTTTTTTTTTATAAATTTTCAAGTCTTTTCAGAAATCAGAAAGAGATTAATTAAAAAAATTTCATTTATGATAGTCAAAATTTGGTCAATTTCACTGCCAGAAATGATCCAAATTTTCTCCGGAAGCGCTGATCGCACCTCCCAAGCCCTCAAAAATCGAAATCCCGAGACAAAAAGTTAAAATTGATTTTTTTTGTCTAAAAAATATCCGTTTTTTTTTGCCGAAAAATGATTTTTTAATCTAAAAAATGTCAATTTTGGCAAAAGCTTTTGATGCGCCTTTAGCGAAATTTCCAAATTTTTTCGCGAACCCTTCATTAGATGAGAAAAAATTCTTATACACAACTGAACGTCTCCCCCATGCCAAAAAAACGCATCCCCCATAAAAAAAATCCTGTAGCCCGTAACCTGCATAAAAGATACGTTTTTTGACATGATGATGATTTAAAATTTCAATCTTTTCGACATCATGTATCTTTTTGACTAAATCCCATTTATTATTGAAAACAAAGAATTTTAAAATTTTTACGATGCATACCTTCACGTAGTCTATCACATCCTCGGCATATTGAATCCAAACACCTAAATGTGACAAAAGAAAAAATAGTAAACCGGGATGAGTTTCAAAATACAGTTTGGACAGCCTGATCCGCAACACTGTTCCGGATTCGGTGCTGTGGGAAATTCTCTGATCTGAAAATTGAATTGGAATTCGGAAATGAAAATATGGATGAACCTGTGCCCGTGCCAATGTGCCAGTGCCAATTGCTCCAGTCGGTTCCGTTTTTGTTACAGTCGGTTGCTCCAGCACAGGCTTTGGAACCGTTTCAATGGAACCTATCAGAGACGGTTTCGGAATGTGTAGAAGAGAATCATCGTTAACTTAAAAGTATTAGTTTTGAAGGTTATAAGCAAAGCATTAGTACTTATTAGTAATGCGAAAATTTGGTACTTATCCCTTTTGGGACCCCCCTTCCGATTTTCCTCAAAAATTCACTTCTAGGGTATTTTTTGGTGCTGAATCCGAATCTGACGTTATTTTTTACCGATCACGTGTTTTGCGTGAGTTACGTG
>JAEHOM010000216.1:0-14378 GCA_016433075.1 Hoplolaimus columbus | reverse complement strand
TCACATCAGTTCGATGACTACAAGCGCCAGCAACTGATCCAATTGGCCATCATCAACGGTGAGTCAGTCTTTGGGTTTTTTTCTGTTGTTTTTTTGAAACTTTTCCTTTTCATAATCAGGTACGTATCGTTCGCGTTCGCGCAAGGACAACAACGTCGGAAGTCAACAGCAGCAGCCGCAGCATGACAAGTGCGCGAAAGACGTCGTCGTCGTTTGATCGGTCGGTCGGTGGTGATCAGTGAGTGATCAACAGCGGAATTGGAAGCGCAACGGAGCCCCCCGTAGCCCCCCGTCCTAATGGTATTGGTGTTCGTTTATGGTCCTTAAAGGTCGTTCGTATTTATGTTTGTATATTTTTGGGGATGCCTAACCTGCTGGCTGTATGTCATCATCATCTCCTCTGTTTGTATTCCCACAACATATGTGACTTCTGTTTTCTATGTATGTAACATTTGTGTGAATAAATTTCGTTTCAACATTCTGAATTTGTTTGGTTTGTTTGTCCAATTATCACTTGCGGTTTTTTTTTTGTCCGATTATTGCTTTTGCTTATTATGGTTTCAATATGTGAGTGGAAATTGGGCTAGGATTAATTAAGGGGATGGTTGTGGGCGGAGCGGCGGAGATGCATCAGATTAGACATAAAAATCAGACATCAAAATCAAAACAGCCAGCAGATCAATTTTTCCCGTCCTTACTATCATCTGACCCCACTCCGAACCCGAAGATCATACATTGCAATGGCTGAAGCTGAACTCATTTATTTAGACATTAAGCATTGATATTTAGCCATGCTGCAATTAACAGCCAATGCCATTCATGAGTGATCAAGACCAGCAGTGTAATACGGATACGGCTCGGTTTGTGGAAC
The DNA here is from genome assembly GCA_016433075.1 of Hoplolaimus columbus. NCBI lineage: Eukaryota > Metazoa > Nematoda > Chromadorea > Rhabditida > Hoplolaimidae > Hoplolaimus > Hoplolaimus columbus. Next base: position 13,507 of record JAEHOM010000216.1, on the reverse strand, counting down.
GATTCTTCCAAAAACAAAGGAAGAGAGGAGGAGGAGGAAGAGAAAAGCCCATGTGAGTGATTTTGCATTGTTTCTTTCACTTCTTTTGCGATGAAAAATTTTAGCCCGAATTTTTGCTGAAAAACGATTTTAGATTGCCCTTAAGTCCGAATTCAACATCAATTTGTCATTTATTTTGGCATCGAATCCCGAATTCTTGAAAAAGTTGAGGACCATATTTGTGACATTTGTGTGTAATTTTGAAATCGCACACATTTAGGCAGACAGTCCGCGCTCCTTGGACAGGACGCGACAAACAGTTTGTCAACTTTACCACCAACGGAACAATGAGTCCAGTCGCCAAGAAGCAACAGTTCAAAGTGCCACTTCCCGCTGGGAGCCAACATAGGTTTGCACTTTTCATTTAAAAGCAGTTCAATTTTATAAGTTTTGTTTTGCTTTAACAACATCCCTTTCTGATGAAAGAAATTGATGTCTGATTTTTTGCCTTAAAATTGCGTTTTTTTTTAACTTGCTAGGTCAGGTCATCTCATCAAAATTATTGTTTTTTGCCACGCATCAGAAGATGAGGTCTAAAATATATGGATCTCCGGAAATCAATCTGAGCTTTACATTTTTGCTTTTGGATCTTGCTAATTATCGAGAAAAACCACCTTGCAGTTGGCAGGGTCGAAAATAACCAAGCTGGTTTTTTCGGTTTAAAACCAATTTAACACGAGAGAATTTCGGGTTTCATACCCTCCCCTCTTTTAGCTCTGTATCTATTGCTCGCAAAAGACCCGGTTCGGTTTCGCCAATCCATTCATTTCACATGAATTTTTCACGTTTGGCTTGAAACATATGAAATGGAATGCCTTATATTTCCTCACAAAACCAACCATTTTGATACCCAGACATCTTGACTATTTTTGTAGCTAGAATACCCGGTTTGAGTTGAGACCCGTTAAGACACGGTTGAGTACTCCTCTGAAATGTTTTCTAGTTACACCTGTCAACTAGCAAGTTACTCGAAAATTAATTGTTTTTTAGTCTTTCCCATTCTGTTTTGAATCGCAATTCGAATCCATATGAAAATGGCAATGGCACCAATGTAGCCAGCTCGTCTCGACACAGTCCCATTGACATTGAGAATGTCCATTGTCGGCCTTCCCATCTTCAGGTTTGTCCTTAACTTTGCTTAAGCTTTTATTTATTTTTTTAATTTTTTGCTCAATTTTGGAAGCAACTTTACGGCGCCGTGCAATATTTGATGACATTGCGCGAGAGTGAACAGGAAAAGTTGCTGCGACTGCTGTGCAACCACCCATTTCTGTTGTACCAAAAAGTGCTGGAACTGTCCTCAAGTCTGCAACATCAGGGAACAAAGCGAGCAAAGGTATGTGTTTCGGCACTTGTCTGGTCACTTATATTGTCCAATGACGCACATAGCGGCACATTCGGGAAAAAGTGCCAAAATTCGACTCTTCAAAAGTCACCAATTCTTCTTTTAGGCTTATGAGCCCTAATAACCCTAATAAGAAAGCTATGTTGTCTTGGAAGGTTTGGAGGCCAAACGCCAAATGATAGGTGAATTTTTAAGAACCGAGTTGGCTAATTTTTGCTCAAAAATTTTTTAGGAGCAAAATCGAACCAAAATTGGGTCTTTTTTTTGGAAAATTGCATTTTACGAAGGTTTTTGGAGGCCATGGTGCGGTAGAAAAATTGCCCAAATTTTCCTATCTTCGATCCCGCGAAAATTCTTAGTCTTTGTCTTCAACCACCGGAAAAAATATTTTCGCATGGTGATATTACCCCTGGTTACGTTCCTGAAAAGAGCTTTCACTTTGAGATGTGAGATCCATTTTATGTTTGAAAGGCTTATTAAGAGACTGCAAAAATGCTTTTGAAGTGCTTAAGAAGTTTGGTTTTGGTGGGCATTGATCCCGAATTTTGAAGTTGAACTTAATCCCGACTTTCTTTTTTGCTGAATGATTTTTTGCTTCTAGAAAGAATTTGTCAATTTCTCTGGAGTCAACTGCCATTTCCCGACGCGATTTGAACTGTCTCAATGCAGAATTGATGATTCAGGTTCATTGATGATTTTTAGGGCTGATCCATTTATGCGTATGTCTGTTTTTTTGCGGACTCACTCAGAGAGGCCTAAAATCCGCGAAAAATATTTATCTCACTCATCAGGTAAAAACCAAAAATTTGAACAATTTTTACTTTTTGCATATTTTGGCATTTTTTGGCGAAATCTTCATAACTAATAAGTATAAAACGCAATAAGCATTACTTCTTTCTGGAAAAAAGTTTGTAAAATACCTACAAATATGAATATTGGAGTCATGGCGGTCGTCAGGGGGCTATTTGGAGCTTTATGTTAGCCTCCCTTTCCCCTCTCCCGGCAACTTTTTGCCCATTAAGGAGCAAAAAAAAAGTAAAAAAGGACGCCGCGACGAAGGCGCAGCAAAAAAATTTTCACCCCCTTTCCCCCGTCAGTAATTCTTGGCGATGACTCTGTTTTGGGTGTATATTTATGCGCATATTTTGCCATTACATGTATGACTATGCATTCCTGTGATTTCCCAATCTTAAAAGCTCAATGTTTTAGGGAAATTATCGCAACTGTTTGAGATGGTCACGGAGCGACCGCTTCCCCGACTGATCATCGTGTCCAGCTACGCCAAAGTAATTCATTTCGCAGTCACAACTCTCATTAAGCATTCTTCCTGTGCAGGGGAATTATCAATTTGTTTTTAAGACGCTGGACATGCTGGACAATCTGTTCTCCCTGCTCCATGATCACTTTCGCATTTTCCGCATCGACGCCAACGTTCCCGTGACAGCATTGCCCCAAATTGAGAGCGAAATACTTGCCGACGAGGAAACACAGCGGCACCGGATCGTCCTGTTAAGCGCAAAAGCCGGTAAGTGGTCAGACAAACAGGAGGACAGGTTCCTATCGCCAAAATTTAAAAATGGCAAATTCTTTTCAAAAGACGGCAAAAAGACAGAACTGTGTTAAAAAGCTTTTTTTTCTCCCTAGAATCTATATATCGCTTCATCAGCAGTTCTTACAAGTTTGAGCAAGTCTTATTGAGAAAATAATTTGCAAGACTCTGAATCAATATTAAATTTAGATAAAAATCAATGGGTAAAGGTCCGGTTTCCTTCATCTGGTACCTCTATAAAAGTGAAACGGTGTTTTTTTTTTTTTACTGAATGAATACTGCAATTTTATAACATAGACATAGGATATCCATTTTTTAAATACAAAGCTCGCTTTTCTGCGAATTTAAGTTTTTTAATTTTATCGGAATTTGGCAAATTCTTTCTAAAGAAAATCAACATTTCTAGTGAAAAAATGAAAACCCTAACAAAATTTAGCAGAATCTTAAAAAGACGGTGAAGACTTTTGAAAAAACGGCGAGGGAGTGAAAAATGAGGACAATTGCCGTCTTTTAAGAACAAAACAGAAAGCATGGCAGAAGGGAGGCAAACAATAACCGATCGATCGGATTGTCAAAGTCTTTTTGTTTTTTGCCAGAACGACTTGATCCGGCTCTGTTCACTTCGTCTCGGCTGATCTTCTACGACTCCGATTCGGTGGATGGTCCCAGGGCCATTGCTGCCAGATGGGATGCGCAGGGACTGCTCCTTTCAGCGCACAGACTTGTCACATTGGTACGGTGGTGGGGAGGGAGGATTTTCGAACTGAACCATTTAGAAGATAATGCCAGGGCAGTAATGAGTAATCGGGGGCTGAAGCCTCCTCCCCCCGCTCGAACCGCTAAAATTTTTTCCAGCGATTGGGAGGAAAATTTAAAAATTTTCGTTGAAAATTTGCAAAATCTGATCAATTCCCTTAACAGTGTTTGTCTAAAAATACAAAGAATTTTTCCACGGTAGCACCTATAGGCACAGCCGACCACCTCCTAAAATTTTACTCTTTTCTGTCCTGATGATAGATATATCACACATTTTAAGGATCTTTTTAGCATATCACATTTTTGGATTTAAGGAGACACTTGAGGCGGATGAGTGTCCTCCTCCATGTGCTGATTCTCGATCTCATGTCAACTTCGGTACGGGTGATGCTCCGGCGGATGATTAATACACAGGATGCACGTTCTTACTTATTCTAATTTTGTTTTTTTTATCTCGTACATTCCTGAACACATTTTCTTCTTGAATGCAGTTGACATTACAGTTCGTTTCATTCAATTAATAAGAGTTGCCATTTGCTTATTAGTTAATGCTTAAAGGGCACCGATCACAATGAGATCACATGGACGGCAATAATATGCAAATTACTGTACCAAAATAGCTTTTTAATGGAATGTTTAAAAAAAGTAAAGTCCTTCAAAAATTATTTTAGTCACTTTTTGGCTATAAATGGTAGAGAGGAGGTATGAGTGGTAAAAATGCTGAGTTTGGAATACATGTATATTTGAGGTTAATAAAAACAACAGATTTTTGTGTGAAAAAGCGCCCAATAGGTCTTTTAAACTATTCATGTTACTGAACATTCATGTTACTGAATTTTTTTATCGACTAAATTTCAATGTTTTCAGCAAAATTCTGCAGATACATTCCGAATCTTTTCTTTTTAAAATGTCAACAGACAGCAAATTTATTCAAAAAAGTGAGATTGGGTCGATTTTCATTCATCATCGCCCATCTGTCCAATTGTAGTCCTAGAGCCTTTTGTGTTAGAAAAATTTCCATTCGCTCGCTGCCCTCTTCACTTCTGCCGCACTGATGAAATACCAGTAGTGTTCAATCGGATGATACTGTTCAATCGGATGAGCTGATCAGCAGGTGATCGGCACTATGTACCTATTTGTAACCAAATAAGCTGAAATCGACTTTGCTCCGTTGGCGGTTGTCAGCAATCAGCATTCAAGAGGTCACCTAAAAACCCAGTTCCCCTTCCCCACTCCTCTTTGTTCATTATTACAGTCGTTCGTCATTTGGAAGCGACTATACACGACACCTTTCTGAACACCAAAAGGCTTTTAAACACAGACTAAAGTAAGCAGGCATAATTTGAAAATGTTTAGCGAAGAGTGTGTGTCCTCCGATTGTTGTTTTGGTCAAGATATATATAGTCTTACAATCACCACAGCCAAAAGAGCCTAACACCTTTATCGAGTTCCTTTAGCTCTAACACCGGAAAGAAAGTACTTCATCCATGCAGCAAAAACCAAAGTGGCAATAGAGAGGCTTTTTATGAACGACCTGTGAGGCCTACCATTGAATTTCTAATGATTTCAATGAACAGCGAATTATGATGCCCCACAAAAATTTTAAGTCGGATTTCCAACACAAATTTCCGAAAAATCGACTTAACACTTGCAATTTGAGGGAAGGAAAAATGAATTCCGTTGATCTTCGAGCATACTGTTTGCCGAATTTATTACATATAATGGACAACAACAAATGAATAATAACATAAGGAACGCAGCTGGAGGGGAGGAAGGGTGATTTCGTAGGTGCCGTGTGGGTTTTTGACAAGGGTTAGTAAAATAATTTTTTGCTATTTCACGTAAATAATGGATCATTCATTCTATGGATGGAAGAAAACATTTAAAAATGTGATTTTCATCAAATATTTGAATTTCATCTATTCCCTATTACACCTCAAAATAATTCTTGGATTAGGCTCACTCAGTTGGCCCTCTAAAGCTACATCCTTGGGCACAATGTGATAAAAAACAGAAGTCATCTTCAAATGTAATTTCAATAAATGGTCGTCACTTCACAATTCTGAATGAGTCGATTTTCGTTGACTGAATGTGGATCCAAGGTGTTACTGAAAAGCAATAAATAATAATAACTTATCCCAAAAACCCGCTTTATTGGACTTACCAAACGCCCCACACTTTGCACCATCCCCGCAAACATTCAAACATTCCCTTCCTCCCCAAATGTAATGTCCTGCAAATTCGATAAATGGTCAGTGACCAACAACAACAACAACACTTACCAATTTTCTCGTTGCACATGGGACAAAAGATCTGAAGAAAAAATTATGAGGTGATAGGGTGACATTTGAGTGGGGCGAATTGAGGTGGGGGCGAAAAATAAGACACTCTATGCTAGCTTGCCTTGATCACTTCAAAGTTCCTTTTTATCAACTATTTTTTAGGAATTAATTTTTTGGATTTTTTTAATAAGATTAAAAAGCCAACATTTCGGCGATGACAAACATGCTATTTCTCTCAATAAAAGTGAAAAATTAAAGTGCAGAGAGCGGACGTCCTAATAATGAGTGATGAGTAATGAATAATGATGCCCTTACCTATCCGGAGAACTCAAAAACACCGAAACGTCAAAACGCCGAATGGCCTAAAATGAGTCAAAACGCCCAAAACTCTAAACACCGAATTACCAAAATCCCGAAACCAAAAACGCCGACAAGCATCAAAATGGTCAAAACGCCGAAGATGTTTTGTGTACTCAAAAAGTCGAATAATTTAAAAAGCCGAAAAGACTAAAAAGGGCACATGGGGTGAAGGCAAAGGAAGGATTTTAATTGTTCAGTTTTGAGTTTTCGGCATTGGGTGTTAGTGTATTGGACATTTTGTGACTAGATTCAAATCATTTTCATCAGATCAATCATGAGATACAGATACATCCACACAATTGGCAGTTCCCTTTTTTATCATTTGTGCCAGAGCGCCCACGTGGGGTGCTCATGGGTGCTCCGGTCAGTTGTGCCGGAGCACTAGTGCTCAGGCAGATCACGACAAAAAAATTCAAAATTTTTTCAAAAAAATTCACATCAGTATGACCTATTCAATTTTATTGTTTTTCAAGGTCATCCATTACTTTTCTTTTTTCGGCGTTTTCCCCACTTTTTTCGGCTTTTTGATGCTTTTTCCCCTATTCGGCGTTTTGACAGATTCGGCGTTTTGATGTTTCGGTATTTTCCCCATGTGCCTACCTATCTGATGTCCAATTTAAAAAATTCGCAGCACATTTCTAATTGTAAGTTCTGAACTGAACGAACTACGGGTGGAAAATGGCATGCCCCAAGCCCCAACCACTCCAGTCTGGACCCTAGCAGAGATACAGGCACGTATTTAGGGGTGTACACGGCTACACGGGATACGTACCCCCCCCCCAAGGCTGAAAAAGGAAAAAATTTACCCTTCTCTCTCTAGTCTGAACCCTAGCAGAGATACAGGCACGTATTTAGGGGTGTACACGGGATACGTACCCCCCCCAAGGCTGAAAAAGGAAAAAATTTACCCTTCGCAAAAATTTTTCGCCTTCGGCGCGGCGAAAATTTTACCAAAATTTTGGGCCTCCACCAACCTCCATGGGTACCCCCCGACCAAAATCATAGATACGTGCCTGCAGACATATGATATTCAACAACATAAACTCACTTTTCCAGCGAATTGATCCATGTTCATCCAATCCATTGGCGATAATAACAAATAAACAAAATCACATTTCGCTTTCATTCTTAAAATGGTTAGTCAGTCATATGAGAACAAGGGTAATTTCTTGCTGCTATAAAACTGGCTGATTAGAGGCGAAAAATTATTTCAAACACGGAAAAAAAGAACATTTTTTCTGTTGAACATTTTCTCATTGTTTTGATCTCAAAAAAAAAAGCTTCAACTACTCGAATTCAGAATTTCCAAACCCATCAAATTACATTCTTAAACTAACATAATACATACAAATAATACAAATGTGGCAACAGATAGGAGAGTAAAGAGCGCAGAATTTCGAGGGAACATAACATTTCTGGCTCTAATTTAAGTTTAGAGATGTGCGAGCAAAAAATTTTCATCTATAAATACAGTATTTGGGGTGCGATGTAGTATTACAGTATTAGTATTACAGTTACAGTATTATTTATTATAGCATTTGACATTTGGGAATAAGTTACTTGTTAGTGTTGTCAGTTGAATGTTGTTGAAGAAGATTAAAATCGTAGAACAAGTCAATTCGGCACCTTTTGCAGGAATAACATGAATGGGACTGATCCTTCGATTCTTTCAGCGAATATGCACTCCTTCTCAGGACTAATAAATGTCAAACTGTTTAGTAATTATTTTGAATGCAAATTTTAAACTCACTGACAATGTGAGGATTCGCTTCCACAAACGCTTTCCACTGTGGCGAATTTTTTACGGTGGTCGAATCGCATTGATAGTTCAGCGCCGCGAATACTTCGAGTTGGTTCATAAACGAAATATTCGGACTAAAAAGTTCAAAATGAGCAAAGATGTGTATGTATCCGCAAAAAAAAGTTGAGATGTACTAAAAGAAGTGCGAGGGCTACAAAATTAAATTTGCTATATATGCGATAAGAGAGTGACCCCATTGATCGTCGTTCTTGATAGTAAAAAATAAAATTATTCCCAAAATATTGTGGTCATTTTCTCTTAAAAGTACGATTTTTTGCATTGTGTTTCAAAATCCTTATTTTTGAAGCTCTAATCATAATTACTAATGTTTGGTCGGTTTCGACCCGTTTTACAGACCAACCCTCTTGATCGTTCTAAAAAGATTGGTCGACCCTCACCCCCCCCCCAATTCCAATTATCCCATCATCCTATGTATGATTGGCTAATAGAAAATAGGCGATAGGATAAAAAAGCATTGATGACATCGAACAATATTTTGCGATTAGCGGTTTTTGCGGGAATATTGCGCTGAAGTACCGATTTTTTCATTTTAAAACAAGTTAGTAGTAGAAAAGAGGAAAAAAGGTTTCAAATTTCTGAAAGAAAATCATCTTCAATGACTTATTCATTTATCCATTAACCTTTTTTAAAAAAGCCCTAATTTCGAATTTGCTATCCTTCAGTCAGTTCTTCAAACTAACCAAATAAATGAACGGCGTGCCTTCACATGGTCACGTGCCTCGGCCACATTCCACCGATTCTTTTTCATCAGGTAAGCCATGACGATCGAGGGAGACCTGCTCACACCCACTTGGCTTAAAAAAAACAAAATTCAGAAAAATGTCTACTCATAGCCATCAGTCATAACCACAAAGAATAAATACAGGGGCGTATCTAGGATTTTGGTCTGAGAGGGGGGTAACGATGGTGGTGACCCAAAATTTTCGCGAAAATTGATATTTTTTAGACGAAAAAAGGCATTTTTCAGCCAAAAAATGCATTTTTTAAGCCAAAGAGAAAAGTCAATTTTGCCCTTTTGTATAAGGAAATCAACACTTTTTGAAGTTTTGGGATGTTCGGCGCCGATAGGCACCACTGGGGAAAATTTTTGGTGTTTTAGACTATTTCTGGTAAGGAAATTGATCAATATTGACCTATTTTGAACGAAAATTTTCGAATTTTTTTCCCTTTTCTCCTCCCGATCGCCGAAAAAAATTTTAATTTTCGGCCTTGAGGGGGAGGAGGGGGGTATGTATCCCGTGTACCCCCTCTTAAATATGTGCCTGAATAAATACTGGCGCGAGGGGGGAATTCGAACACTCCTCACCCGCAATCCCCCAAATGAAAAAATGGAACTTTTCGAAAAATTTATCAGTAAAATGCAATAAAAAGCGAGAAATTTTCTGAAGTTTCGCTTTGACTCCCCTGAAAAATTTTCCTGGCATCGCCCTGATACTATTATCTGATGAGCCATGAGCCACATCTCGCCATAATATACAGAAATCCACAATCCGCCCGTCCACTATTTCAGTCATCCATACAAAAAAAAAACAAGTTTCTCCCGCCGCGGCTGCCTGCTGAAAAAACTTTTCGCCGTTTAAACCTCGAAAAAACCATATAAAGTTTTAAATTGCTTTTCAAATGTTTTTCAAATAACAGAGAGTCTGCGAATAAGACAAGGTAAAGATTCTTGGATACAATAAAAAATAAAAAAGAAACCAACAAAAAAAAACAATATCAAAAGTTAAGGCTTGAAAACAATAAGTCAGCCCAAGGCACGATAATCAGGAACTGTTCTTCCATAGTATAAGGAAGGGGCAAGCTGCGGAGCTGAAGCGGGTTGATAATCATATTTTGATGTACGGAAAACTGACCAGTGCACAACAATTCGAATTTCTTTTTGCACAGAATCTCCGATGAACTGAAGTGCCTCCGCAAGTTTTCCATTCGACAAAATATCCTGCGACAGTGTGTCGTCCATTTGAATCCAACGATATTCAACGCTCGGAATTCGCCATTTCTTTTCGATTTCCGAATTCAGAAGCGTCAGAACACGACCAATCTGAAAAACGACGCATTTTTACCATAAACAGATTCAAATTATTAATACGAAGGTGATCTGACTACCCAACTTCACAACTAATGTGTGTGAGTTGCAAGACGTAGAGTCAAAAAAGCTCCTAAACCTTGAATACGCCGCGATTGCAGGATAAAAATAGGACCTTTAATTTTCTTATTAAAGGTTGCTAAAGCAAATTATAGCTAACATAGACCCCAGAATATCCATAATAAATCCCAAAACGGGTAAAATATCCCTGAAAAAATATGGGTGAGAAATTTAGGTACGCTTCATTCCCAGCCGCTATCCGCCATCCTGCGCGGTTTCCTCCTCCCCCCCCCCTATCCCCCCGCCAATCAGAAAAATGTCCGTTGTTTGGCCAAAAACATGAATTTAGGGGTGGGGGGAGGGTGTTCGAACTTCGAAAGTGGAAATCCAATGTTCTCAAGTCTGATCTGACAATAAGTAAAAGTGTTCAGGTGAAATATCAGATAAATTTGTTCTTTGATTAAAATAGCAGACATTTCAGGGTTTTTTTATTATTGAGAAACACATATTATGATTATCAGAAGGGACGTATTTGTTACATATGGAAAACGTGACAAAATTATAAGCATTAGAAACATGGGTTTAAAGGCCATATATAAGCAAGATAGGTCAGCAGATCCCCCCTTGACCGAGAGTGCAAGAGTGATCGGACGAGGAAGGAGGGTTCGAAAATTCATCGTCAAAGAGGAAAAAAACGAAAAATCAGAAGAGAACGAGCAAATTCCGAAATGAATCCATCCACCTCCTCATCAGCCATGTATGTTAAAAGACTTACATTCGAGTAAAAAAATTTGTCTCTAGGACAGCAAATGTGTTTCCATATTTTGGTGGCCCTACTCTAATGATACATATGAGAAGAACCAAGGAATGACTGGGTAATGCATAAGTGTGCAAAATAGAAACGAAATCAAACAATTTTTTTCACGAATCCGGAAAAATCAAATTTATTAGATTATAGGAATTGCAATAAATATTACCATTTTTCTATAGAAGTTTAAGCAATTTTTGGGGAAAATATAGTATTCCAGAAGTAGAATGAATTTCGATATTTTATGAAAATTTGTCGAAAATATCGAAAAATGTCAAAGTTATCTAATGTCAAACTTGTCTAAAATGTTAAACTTTATGGGAAGGGAAATTTTTAAAACGTACATGGAAGATATCCATATAACGTTGAAATTTGCATGGAATATCTGTTAATCTATATAAATCATAAAACAATTTGAGTTAGATCAAGTTAAAAATGCTTTTTTCCATGCATTTAAGACTTATCCGGCAAATAAATGCTGAAAATACCTTCGCATTGCGTAGCTGATCCGATTGCTCCTCAACAAAATTCGCGTCTGTTATGTAAACAAATTCATCAATTTTGCTCAGTCTTTCCATCTTTGTGTGTGTGCGTAATAGGTTGCTTTATTTGTGCTTTGCCGAAAGATATTATGCAATTTAGCGTTTTTAATCTGGTAGAAAATAATCGATGGATTAGCATACCAAAACTGGAAAAATTGTGATATTTTTAGGCAATACTAGAGTCAATAATGCATATATCCATTATAGATTCGTAGGAAAAAAGATTATGACAAAAAAACAAAACAGAAAACACTCACACACACACAAAACGCCACAAACATTGACAAAACATCCCGTTATTGGCAACACTTAAATCATTAATTGGCCTGTCTAATTAGTAATGAGGTAACTGGACAAAATCGACTCGAATGAACTGACTTGACTGTGAGCTTGCTCTCTTCTCGAATCTACCTACATACTACATAAGCTGAATTGAATCAACCTACTGATATTGTAGTGGATGGGTAAGGCAAATGGACCTCTCAGTCAGCATCATGCTGAGTGAGTTTGGAAGCAGCTGCTTCCCAGTTTTCATATTCCGGATGCATTGAATTCAAATCCAGCAATCATCAGAATCATTAGTTCAACAAAGTTATAAAATAGTGAGTAAATCAATAATATATTATCGGTTTAGAAAACCGGTATAATTTATAATATATGCAATTCAAATCCGGCACTCATCAGAATCATTGTTCAACAAAGTCATAAAATAGTGGATAAATCAATAATCTATCGGTTCATAAAATCGGTATAATATATGCAATTGACCAATATTGAATACAATAACATAACTCTTCCATTCTATGAATTCCAATGTAAATATCAAATTTTGATTTATTTCATATCAATTTCTTAACATCGTGAAGAGTTGCTCAACGACCAGACGTATTGCCACCACTGCTGTCGGCCACAGCTTCGCGTCGACCCTCCTCCTCCAACTCCTCTTCATGCTCCATCATCAGGCGCTCAATATTCATGCACGCTTGCCGCTTGCGACGTGAAGTCCCTAAAAAAAGGTGTCAATTTTTACTTGCCGCAGATGATTCCAGAAACATGAGACCTGGGATGGATACTTGGGTACCGATAAGAACAATTATCCATAGAATTTTCTCCCTTAAAAAAATTCACCAATTCCTAAAGAATATTCCAATTTTCAAGCATATTAGGGGATATATAAAAAAATCATATGTCAAACTGATGTGAGGTAGTGAGTTTACTGGTAAAATTGAAAATCCAATATCTAGATAGTATGAGAGATCGCATGGTTTTTGGTTCATTCCGCCTTATATTTCTTTCCTGCCAAGGCTATACTGAACCTCACAAGTAGCGTACCGAGTTTGCGCAGAAATTTGGCCACTCGGCGTCCGAATAATTCCTCGTCATCGGAGTCCTGCTGATCGCCCGCTTCCATGTTTCGTCGCATTTTGACTGGCGGTGGCGCTGCTGAAGCGAAAATGATGCTGGTGTCGCCGCTGGTATATGCTGCCGCATCAATGCTGAGCAGTAAAGCAATATGTAAGCAACAACACATATGCGAACAAATATAAGCATAAAACCATTATGTAAAAAATTATGAATGAAAAAGACGAATTTATCAATTCCTCAAGAAAATCCACATTATTAGGCGAAATTTTTTGATATTTTTTGTTTACAATTTGGCATTTTGGTCAAAACGAAAGTTATGTTATTTTTTCTGGCAGATGTAGAAAGGACAGAAAGCGATGGATCTTCCTGTACCAAATAATATTTTTTTATTGACGGCCATCCACTCCCTTTCGGGCGGCGTTCCGTCTGTACAACCGTAAAGGTACTTGCCACTTATATGCGAAGGTGTAAGTTTGTTAGATAGTCTCTGAAACGATATATGCAAACATTAAAGTTTAAAGACCCTAATTATCCCTTTCCCTTATACACATCC
>JAEHOM010000215.1:0-14395 GCA_016433075.1 Hoplolaimus columbus | reverse complement strand
AATTGCGCATTCCAAAAGTAATATGTGATGATCTAAAAATTGCAATTTTGTTTCCCGAATTTCACATTTTTTGAATTTGATTTCTACTGAGCTAATTTTAAGAATGATGTTATGCTTTTTAGACTCTAGCCAAGACTTCCCGCGTGATTGTGGTCCAACCAGTGAGGAAACACTGTTAGTTGATGCTGGTAAAGTGTGTCAGGAATTGATGGGCAAAGCGAACAACATCTCATGCAACGCAATTGCAGTCACCGAAGCTATTATGAGTACGGCCGACGCACTTCCTCCGTCTGTTCAAACTGCCTCCTCTCTCCTTCATAATGCTCATATCCGCGGTGGAGCCACCAATCCAGATAACGTCCTCTCTCACCCGGATCCAGCGAAAAACACAAAAGGTTCATTTTATTTTTTTCTGTTTCAATTTTCTTTTGTTTTTTAGCCATCTATCAAGTGAAGTGCCCGAAATGCGGTCTCCAGGTCGAAGCTAGCAAGATGAAAGATCATAAGTGCCCTACCACCGCACAATATAAGGTAAGGACATATATTTGTTTAAAATTTATGAGATGCACACTTTTAAGTGAACGACTCTCAATTGCAGTCTGCGCGAAGAGTTACTGATGAGCAGTGGCCGATGATCAGTCCATATGATCTGTTTGATGTTTCTAATTGATATGTTAATGTGACCTTGATTTGATGCCGGTAAATGCTTCATCATCCTTGATCTTATTTGAATAAATGGATAACATAATTTATTTCGTAATTTATGTCGTAAAAACACACTTGATGGATAACAGCTTGTTGGTATCTTACTATTCTTGTCGTAAAAAACTACTTATACTCTCTTGGTGAATAACGGCGCTGTCATTGGAAGTTGGATTCTTGGATTGGTACTGCATGAAAGAAATTGAAAACAGATACTTAGCAATTTCGTTTTTTCGCTACTATATAAAAAAATAGATTTCTTTTTTCATTCAAGATTTTCAATATTCTGTTCCTCAAAATTCAGGGGGTAGGATGTTCTTGTGTATAACCCTCCTCCTGTCCTGGCTATTCATTTACATATTTGTGCATATATCACGCTTCAAGTATTCTTACAGAACACAAAAATCGAGACGATGGACCCTTATCATCGAAAAGAAGCCAAAATTGAAGTACTGGCAGATCGTCCAACAACAACTCTAGAACAAAGCACCCAAATGGAAGACATCATGCAATTAAGCCGTTTTGGCGAAGCCCGATTGATGAAGATGGAAATGGATTACAGCAGCCAAGTGGATCAACTATTATCTAAGGCAGATGAAATGGCAAAGGTTCACACTGATATTTAATCTAACAGAATTGGGTCGATATTACAGTTGGGTGATAGAAATATCCCATAAAATACAAAATTGGTTAGAACCTACACCTTGTTTTATCTAGATATACAGGCATTCTACCTTATCCTAAATGCATAACCGAGAGACCGAGACATACCCATCATTAATTGCCAAAATTGCTTTTTATATCTCGTTGTATCAGGCTGGGCGCGTAGAAGAAGCGATTGAATCGATGCAGCATCTGGAAAAGCTGAGTCGTTTGGACTGTGACATGAGGTCTAATCAACGCATCCTGCGCCACATGGTCAAACTGGCATACGAAGCGAATAAATGGGACCTTCTCTGCGATACAATCAAAACTTATTCAAAGAAGCGCTCTTTGATCAAAATGAGCATCAAAAGCATGGTTATCTTTTTTTTAAACATTATGTTCAATTCAGATTTTAAAAAGACGCAATCTCTTATATAACTTATTTAGATTCAAGACTGCTGTAACATGGTGGACAAGGCGCCAGATGAAATGACGAAGTCGAAGTTTGTTGACACATTGCGTGCGGTGACCGCAGGAAAAGTCTGTATTTTAATGTTGTTATTTTCGTGGTCAAACTTGTTCATTTTAGATCTATGTAGAGGTAGAAAGGGCTCGTTTAACCAAGCAAGTGGCAGACAAACTGGAAGCAGAAGGAAAATTGGACGAAGCCAGAGAATTGATCATGGAACTTCAAGTGGAAACATACGGGTCAATGGAAGTTAATGAGAAGGTAAACACGTCAATAATTATTGGCTAGTTCATCTTTATTATAACTTCCCATTACAGGTACAATATTTGCTACATCAAATGAGGCTTTCCATTGCTAAAAGCGATTTCACTCGAGCCGCTATAATTTCGCGTAAAATCAGCGCTAAATTTTTTGATCGTGAAGGTGATGAGGTAGTACAACAGCTTACTTAATAAGAACCTAAACATAAATGCTGCGATTATTTCCAGGTCCAAGCGATGAAACTTGAGTATTACAAGTACATGGTGGATATTGGATTAAACGAACAAAACTATTTGGATGTTTGCAAGCATTTTTTGGCAATCTTCAACACACCATGCATTCAGGCAGATGAAGTCAAGCACATGGAGGTATGTTTTTATTTTGGGAAGGAATTAACCGACTACACTACTCGAATTTAAAAATTTGATATTGTTAATTGTTACCTGGGCAAATTTCTCTTGACCTTTTCATAAGACTATCTAGTAAGACTACCTAGTATTCGTTTTAATATGTCCCTGGTTTAGGTTCTCAAGTGCATTGTGTTATATTTGCTGCTTTCGCCGCACGATAACGAGAAATGGGAGCTTCTTCATCGAATCGACGCACTGCGGGAGCTTGAAAAGCTGCCTGAGCATAAGGTGTTAATCTATTAATAGCATTGCTTCTTTTACAGACTTGTCATTCGCAGGAGCTTTTGGAACTTTTCATTCATCAAGAGCTGATCTTTTGGCGCAAAACAATAAACTCGAAGTATGCGCACATTCTTTTTGACGTCAAATCTCCAATTGAAGTTGTAGCGGATACATTATTACCTACAACTGAGGTATGAAGATCCTTATGATCCCTCTGATCCCTTGTGTTTTTTAAACCCGTTCATTCTAGGTTTTCCCTAACAGCTCCGATGGAATGAAACGCAAAGAACGGTTTTTTGATTGCGTTGGCGAGCATGTGAGTTAACAGCTTCAAAAAGAATTTTATTACTGAATTTTTTACAGAATGTCCGTATGATTTCTAAATACTACACGCGTATTAGCTTTCAGCGTATGGCTTCATTGCTAGAACTTGAAATAGAGGTAAAAGTTTTGATGCATAAGATTAATCAAATTATTTTTTCAGCGAATGGAATCCTTTGTTTGTAAACTGATTGTCGACGGTGTCATCCCAGAGGCCAAAATTCATCGTCCTTCCCAGATTATTTATCTTAGTCCAAAGAAGAACAGTGTGGAAGTCTTGGATCAGGTTTAATTCTCCGCGATGATCTGATATAATTTTTTCTTCAGTGGGGTTACAACACGAGAAAGTTAACTGACTTAATGAACAAGGCCAGTTTTGCAATTTTGTTTCAAGAATAACTTTGCTTTTTTAGGTCTCTCATCTAATCGTCAAAGAAGAAATGGTTCATGGCATGAAGATTTCACAACGTGCTTGACAAAGATGTTTAAACAGACGGATCATCTTCGCAAACAATATTTTTAATGTGCTACTGTTTGAAGATTATTGACTTTTCCACGATTTAATGAATGTTTTTGTTGATGAATTTGTTTGATTGAATGACATCAATTCGGGTGTCATTTGCCTATACATACTTAAAGTTCATCCTCTTTCCTTGTCATTAATTTGTGCTAATGATAGGAGACACAATCTAATTCTTGAGTATTGCTTTTTATTTTTTAGAATACCGTTTTCTGTATCAGCTTTTTTAGCTTTATGAGCTTTATGATATAGCTGCCCATTTCTACTTCCAACTGTCCTGAATGATGAAAGGGGCTGAAGAGCTGGAATCAAGCAGTTCGCCTGACAATGAGTCCATTTCGGTTGGGCAAAATTCGCACTTTTACATTTTTGGTATGTTAAGTCTGAGCTTTTAATCAATGTGATCAGGACATTGACCACAACTGTGTCAAATGACCAACGTCAGCTAGAGAAGCAGAGAATTGAGCAGGGATACAGTCAGTCAGAGAAGGTGAATTTCCATCCAGTAATTAGCATGCAGCCTGAAGGGTTTTAATCATATTATCATGGCATCTATAATAAAAAAATGGTTTTGTGCATCGATACCTTTTAAAATTTTTAGTTTTTAGCATAAAGTTTTAGCTAACTCAGCGCACATTTTTACACAACATCATTTCCTTTATTAAATAAACAAATTACGATATTCATCCATCGAATTTCAGAGAATCGACAAACTGCTAAAAGGTTTGCTTAATTCAAAAATACTTGCAATTACTGATTGGCATGCGTTCAAGAACATCAATCGGATGTGCTCCATTGCTTGAACACTTTTCAAGGAGTCTCTAAGGAGTTGACCAGCTGCAGAGAAAAGATTCGAAACATCAAAAGCTCATTATCCCTGTGTAAGACGTTTCTGCAATGTCGTCGCGATGACCTTAATAAGTTTGTTGGAGTTGATAAAATCGTAAAACCTTTAATTATTACTAATTGCAAATTATAGATTTTGGCTTGAAAATGCTCAACAGCAGAAAGTGTGCAATATTCTTCAACAAATGTAATTTTTTAATTTATTATTATTCTTTCCTTTTCTTGCAAATCTGCTTTATTTTGTTTCAGTCATCAGATCAAACAGATGGACAAAACTATTGATGCCCAATTGGCCAGTGGTGGGGATTACAAAGAGCTGATAAAGGTGTTGAAAGACTCCGGTTTGATTGAATTTCCTCGAATCATTTCATCATTTTCATTTGAAGATATTCTGCTGAAGGGACCTTTTGAGAAGATGGAAGGGATTAGCCAGTTGAAATTCATTGTTTCGGAGAATTTGCATAAGGTCTTTGGCCAACTCATCAATGATTTGCTTCAATGTACCTTTATTGAGCCTTTCGAAATTCAGGTAAATTAATAAGAACCTTAATTTTGAAATGTTATTTTTTGGCAGATGCTGGAGATGATTAAAAGTAGTAAGTCATTGGATTCAAAAATTGGCAAAGCATTGCTTGAGCGTTATCCGAAAAACATACTGTGAGTTTTATATGTAGTTTCTGTACTAAAATTGGTGTCCTTGTCTGCTTTAAAGATCAACATATAAAGATATTCAAATCTTTAATCCTCTAAAGAAAAGATTAATTCGGGTATGCATTGTCTCCACACTTTTGGGATAAAAAAGAATTTGACCATCTTTGGCACATTTTTTTGTGTCTAAACTTATTGCTGAATAAAAGGTTTTATTTTGCTTTAATGATATTGATCTTTTTCGGCAATTTTTGGCAAGGAACATGTTCCATGTCCACAAGCAGAAGTTGACCAATAACAGCGCTACTAGGACAATAATAAAATTGTGCAGTGAGTGTGTTCCTCCTCCCTTTTCTCGTTGTAAACCCTATAATATTTGTATCTCTCCCTTCTTATGCAATATTTTCTCAACCTTTTACCTTTTATTTGTTTTACTATAAAAAGGTTATGTAAAAATCAAATAGTTGTCAAAATACACTCACATTAGATTATTTTGTTTTTTAATCTAGTCTGTACAGATATCCTATTAATATTAGAAAAATTTTTAATAGTGTCAACATCAATGATGAGACCAGTTTACGAACGAGAATTTCTGAATTGCTGCATTCATTAAATGCTATTGACCAAATTGCTCAAGCGATAGACGAGGTTTTCAGCCGGCTACCCAACCTATTTCTCCGCCTAACAAATGAAACAGCAAACATGCTCAAACAAAGTGTTGGGGAAGAAATGAGCACAGATAGCACGCACTTGGCTAAATTTGTGCACATTGTAAGTTCATTACAACCTACGTTTGATGAGTCAGTAAATTTTTGATGGGATATATAAAAAAATTTTGTTTACAAGTCCTTCGTCTTTTTTTTGTCTATTATATTCAATACAAAAACCTACGCTTTAAAAAAGAGCGCGAAAATAGAAAAAAAAATCAACACTGGTTTTGCCACAAGCCTCTCCTCCATTCTCATCAGCCATAATAAGAACTTTTATTTTCATTTTTGGATTTTATGTTTAACTCTTACGCTTACGGCATTAACAAGCACATACATTATACCTTATTTGCAGACAATTACTCAAATGAATATTTCTGCACGTAATTTTGCGTTCTTTTCAATGGAATTGGAACAACTGCAACACAAGCAATTGCGCGACAATAAGCCTATAATGAAACGCTTTTGGACAATTATTCAAGAAGGCTTTGAAGAGATTTTATCCGAGTACCTGTTGGTATGGCGCAACAAAAAGCGTAGTGAAGAACTTCAAGACGGTGTTTCCCAGAAAAAAGTGCTGTTTAGCTTCGAAAATGCTTCTTTTGTTTCTTCGGTTAATGCTTCATCACGCAAAAAAGTCAGATCTTAATTTTCATTCTATGTCGAAGAAAACATTTAAGCAAATCAATTTGGTTTATACACCAGATATTTACAATATTGCCATTATTTTTCACAAACTGAGTGCACTTTGTCGAGAAGTGGAGAGTCAGTTGGGCGAAGAATGCTGGTATGTAGCTTATTCGATTTATACTAGGGAGGAATCTTCAATAATAATAATTTATAAATAAATTAGAGATGGCATAGCTACAACATTATTTCACATCACATTTTATTGTGATGCTATATTAGAATAATCCATCCTTATGAAAAGGTCCTTGAATAATCAGGGGTAATTTACAAATAAATTAGAGACGTCATAACCCCTTAGATTTTCGTGTATTTGAATTCTTATTTTTCAAAATTTATGCGATTTTTCGCATTGTTTTTTCTTCGTTCCTTTTCCTATTCCTTATTCTGATCCATATCCTTTTTTTATTATCTTAAAGATCATGGTAGACTTCCTCTCCTCTACCTCTATTATCCAATGTATATGAAGTTACCTCATTCAAAATTTTCAGTCTATTAGCTGCTTACCTAAACACTTATGTGGCAGAAGCCTTTCTTGAACAAATTCGCATTGATCTTGAGCGGAAAACGGAGCAAGCATTGAGTGGGCCCGACTTATGGATGTCCCTCTCGGATGTGCCTAATTACGGACAGCGCGTCTTCTTATTTTCTGTACGGGTATTCGAGCTTTGCGAGACGATCAATGGATATATCAGCAACATGGAGCCATATGCAATACGGTAAAGCTCAACAATTGATAATTTCAAACATTTTTCTTGGAAAATAATTTATTGCATTGTTATTATTTGATGTGAGAGACTATAAGCTTTAATTATCATTTTAAGTTTTGTTTCTTTCTGGCTACTCATATTGGAACACTATATTAAAGGTGTATCAGATAAATATTATCAGGTATTGCCTGTTGATATCTTTCCATATACTAGCTCCAAGGCTTTCATTTTCAGATTGTGATGTTGCGTCAACCACAACCAGATGGTGGTTGGGTGGACTTCCCGAAGCTGAGTGCCGCTTGGGTGATCGATGAAGACATCAGTCGATTGCTGATGAGTTTGCCAAGTTGGGCTGCGGTGAAGAAGTCTCCTTTCTCGCCCAACTGTGCAGGCGACCACATTCAGACACCCTTCGCTGCCGATGCGGCCAACCTTGGCTTGATTGTGGGGGAAAGCGAGCAAGAAATTCGGGAGCGAACTCAGCGCGAGTCGGAGATACTTATCAGTAATCTGGGCACCCAGAAGCAGCTGAAGAAGACTGAGCTTATCGTCAGCATGGATCACATTAAGGTGGGTTGCTGAATGGAGGTTCTTTTTTATCCTGCCTTGTATATATACATAATTAAGTCTGTGATTTTTCCGTAAGATCATATTAACCGAAGACCACTAAAGCCATCAACGAAAGATTTTACAATTAGAATCGTTACCTAAGCTTAAAATCGGTACCGGGTCAAAATCTCTCATAGTCAAAATCTCTCACCAGTCAAAATTCTATTGAGATGTGTGGTCAAAATCTCCAGTATCAAAAACTCTCACAGTCAAAATCTCTCACCGCTCAAAAGAGCCAAAATCTCTCATAAGGAGTGAGGACATGTGCGATCAAAATCAAAATCTCTCGAAAATTTCTCTAATAACATAAAGTGGTAAAAAATTATTTGGACAGCACCCAAAAGACGAAAAAAGTAAGAAATGTGCACAAACCATAGCACCTCATAAGGTGATAATTTTATTTCGTACGTTAAATACTCGTAAGCGGAAAATTTAAATTATATATATAAAAGTATAACCCATAGAGTTAAATTTTTAGATGGAATAGAAAGAAAAATTCAAACTTTTGAGACATTTTGTCAACCTTAAATGCCAATTTACATTCAAATGATATTACCTTATGGGGTGTTTTAATTAATTATAACCCCATGAGGTTTCACGTAGATATTAGTTTTCAAAGTCTACATGATTAACACCCCACCAGGTGTTACTCACTTTAAAACAGGGCTCGCATTGGAAAATTTAAAAAAAAACCACATTTGACCATTGGAAAAAATCACATCTGGCTCAAAAAAACCACATTTTTAAAAAATTGCATAATTTCAACAAAAAAATGTTTATTCTCCACATAAAATTGTAAAATAGGTGCAAATATTAGCATTTCTGACCATCTACAATTGATTTCAACAATTTCTTTGTTAGTAATAAGCATTTTATAGAATTCTGGACAAGAAAAATTGTAATTCACTTGGGCGGGAAGCTATCGCTTTTTTTGGTTTAAAAAGTTGTGATTTCAATGGAAAATTTCACCATCTTTTATAGGTGCAGGAAGCTATTGCTTTTTTGATTTAAAAAGTTGCGATTTCAATGGGAAATTTCACCATTTTTTTAGATTCTTCTGCCAAAAAATGCCAGAATATCCATACTCCATACTACGGCGGCGCCGAGAGGCGCCGCCGGGCAAAATTTCGATAATTCATCTCATTTTGTCAAGAAAAATGGGCATTTTTCGATATTTACTTTTCATTTTCGAAAAAACCACAAAAAAGTTACAAAAACTCATTAAGAAAAAAAAACTCATCAGCCCATGGAAAAACCACAAAATGAGTTGAAAAACCACACCGATGCGAGCCCTGCTTTAAAATAAACCAATTTTATTTCACTACAGAAACATTTTCTTGCCTTGCATCCACCTCATGAGGTCATACAGACATACACTCCCCCAAAATGCACTAAAAAAATTTTTTACTACCCTTCCGGCGATACATTTTTATTCTGTCATTTGTAATAGGAGAGATTTTTTAGCTGAGTGAGACATTTTGATCGTACATCTCAATGGGAGAGATTTTGATTGTTTTTAATATAGGAGAGATTTTGACTGTGAGAGATTTTGACCCCCACACCTCAATATGAGAGATTTTGACTCAATTTTGGGCGGTGAGAGATTTTGACGGGCAGAGATTTTGATTGGTTCCCTTACAATCAGCCTTCTATTTGTAAATAAAAATTAGACGGGAAATAAGCATCTTTGGCTGCGCCCGGCGCCTTCCTTGTAGTGTTGAATATTTCACTTTTTTTCGGTGCTGATGAGGTGTAGCTAGGAAAACTAATCTTTTTATACAATTAAAAATATAATTTGGAAATTCTGAACCTGAACTTAATTTTTACTTCTTCCTCGTTATTGAACTTTATCATGTAAAATAAACACAAAAATGTTACAGATTTTGGTATGTATGCATGAATCTTTCCAATGGTTTGTTGGCAAAATGCGTGCTCTTATGGATGGTTTATCGAACAGGGCAAAGGAATTGATCAAGGCGAAAATTCAGATTACGAGCAGTAGCAGTGGTGCACTTGTTGAACAGGTAAGCAAATGAAAAAGGAATTTGTGAATTTCTCTTCGAAACTAGTATTAAATGATTTTATTTGTTTAGATGTTGTGTGATGCCATCAATGAACGCATATGTGCTCTGGAAGTAAAAATAATTGTTAATTTAATATGTGTAGTGAACCGCTTTTTCTTTAAAGAAGCTGTCGGACAGTATTTTGCTGATTCTACACTTGGAGTTACGTTTCCATTGTTTCTTTCATCTTTTGTCAATTGCGCAGAACCAGAGCTGTTTATCGATGTTGTCTCAGGATGAAATGGACCGTGATGTCATGGAGTTTGGACGTGATCTGAGTCAATTCCACGCCACACTTCAAACCCATATTTCACCAACCAAGCTCAAGTACCTGTTTGATGGACTTGGTTATCTTTGTTCCGCCATCTTCATCCATTCTTGGTTTGTTATTATTGCTTAGGACGTGAAAAGTCCACAGATGAGAAGAAACCATTATTAATGTTGAATACAATCAACGGAATCTTAAAAATGTTTGGGTTAGGAGGTTCTTATTAGGGGATTTAGTTTTGGATCCCACAAAAATGCCTAAAGGAAAAAATGCTTAATTTTTAAAATTATGTCTAAGACGCGTATTAGGCTTATTAGGCTTAAGGCGCGTATTAGGCTTATTAGGCTTAGGCTTATTAGGCTCCCACAAGCTGACGGATA
This sequence comes from Hoplolaimus columbus, assembly GCA_016433075.1. Lineage (NCBI taxonomy): Eukaryota > Metazoa > Nematoda > Chromadorea > Rhabditida > Hoplolaimidae > Hoplolaimus > Hoplolaimus columbus. Next base: position 3,927 of record JAEHOM010000215.1, on the reverse strand, counting down.
AATGTGTGGCCGTGTGCACAGTTGATGAACACAATCTACGTTGGCTGTGTCCATCAACTGTGGACACGGTCAACCATAGGTATTTTTCACTTTAGGCATTTTTCCAATAGACATTTTTTGGTGGTCCCTTTAGTTTTTTTTCCACCTAGAACCTTAATCAATATTTATATGTGCTTTTCAGCCAGTATATTACAAAACTTTCTGAGATGGGTCGAAAGCGCATTTGTCGTGCAATTTTCTCTGTTCAAAAATATTTGAGTCAACTATCAGGGTAAGTTCATTGTATTAACTTCGATTGATTTATAATTGTTTTGTCTAAAGGCGTCCTGAAACCGAACTCCAAAGGGCACAGATATTCTTCGACTTTCTTAATAAGGTTTTAACATTTATGCTCAATTTATAAACAATCATTCTTATGTATTAAAGGACTTGGACCAACTGTTTTCCACGATTATCGAACGAGGAGCCACCTTTTCTTTCATTGAATACTCAATCTTGCTTTCACTTCTAATCCGCTCACATCCAACATTGAGTTCGCAGGTGACGAATTTGCAAGATCCAAACTGCTTTCCAATTTCGTTTTTTCCATACACTTTCAAACCAATATTTTAAACTAGTTGTATTCCAACAATCATAAATTTAATCATTTTCAGCCGGGACTGTTGGAAACTGCAAGCACTCAGTTGCGACAGATTCTTTCTCAGAGAGGACAAAATCAGCGGAAGCATTAGTGAACAGTGAACCATTTAAATTTTCTCTATTTTGCTATAATGTTTATTCTTTGCATAAACTTGTTGTATTCCCTGTTGGTCATTAAAATTTTTCATTATTCGTTGAATTTTGGAACGCAATTTTGTATTTTTGTCTTCTTGCCTTTATTTCAAAGTATTGTTTATTTAAGCCACACTTTCGTTTTATTGTAAACAGACGAGCAAAACCTACAATGTTGTTCTTGCTAAGCGTTATGGATGAGTTCATGATGAGGACCGGAGCCTGCAACAGCGATGTAATTTTTTTTTAATTCCTATTCGCTGAGTCCTTTGAGTTATTTTGTTTTTCTATTTCTTTATGGATTTAACATGTTTTTCATCTTTTCTGAGTTTTTGGTTGTGCCAGAAATGTTTGTTACATTTGGTTAAGCTACTTGTGAATTTGGCTTATTGGTTTTACTTTTTTGCAGCAAATAACCCATGTGATCTTCGACCTGGATGGGGTGCTCATTGATACCGAGCGACACTACACCACTGCAAATGAGCTGACGATGAAACGCTTCGATTCGGAATTTACGCGTGAATTGTGGGTTCATTTTATGTTTTGGGATTGCTTTTGCGTTTATTTTCTGGAATGGCCGTCATATAGAAATCTTCACTTTAGGCTATATGTAATATCTGGGGATACAAAAAACAATTTATAAAATAGGTCATAGTGTTTACATCAGATCATGCAGAAAATATTCTGATATTATCAGGAAAATGATGATGATGGGCCGAAAAAAAACGGAAGCCGTTTCAATTCTGCTGCGCAACAGTGGTTTGGCCGACAAAGGAATCACAGTGGATCAATATATGTCGGAGTACGATGCACAAATTGAGCGCATTATGAGCGACAGCAAGGTCTCCCTGGTCTGCTTTGCTTTGCTTTCTTAACCTATTTTTTGTTTTGCATACAATTAGCTTCATAGGTGGGCAATGAATGGGAGAAGGTCAGATCATTGCATGATCCTTATGATCCCTCCCTCACTGATTTTTGTTTTTTTTTAAATTGTATTTCTACTGATACCTGATTGGTAATAAATTTCCCTTCTGCATGCATGATGGGAGGGTGATCAGACCACACCCCTGCCCACCCATGATTAGCTTCAAAGAGTGCAAAGTTACTAATTACTAACAGGTTCATTCGTTCACTAAACCAATTTGCATCTAACTTGTTTTTCACTAATAATACAAAAGTATTTATCTGAAACTGAAGGATTGGTCGGAGTCTCGGGATTTTTGTTTCATGCAGTTTTGTCAATGAAATGTCAATAAAAGGAAAAATGTTCGCTTGCCTTTTGCTTAGCTTTTCGCTTGCCTTTTGCTTATGTTTAAGTTATATTTTCCCGAAAATACTCATTTTAAGGGTTCTCTCCCTTTAAGGAACTGCCGGGTGCATCAAAACTCATTGATCATTTCTATTCGAAGGGCATTCCATTGGCAATTTGCACTGGGTCGGACGAGGGTGAATTTAACTGCAAGATGAAGAAGTTCCAGCACTGGTTGGACAAGATACCGGTGTCTGTACTCTGCGGGAGTGATCCCGGTAAGTGACATACCAACACAAAGTTCCATGTTTTACCTCTTTTTATGCTGAGCAATTTGTTTCATTCTTGATTCTTCCATATATTTTTTTGTTGACAGAAGTGGAGAATGGAAAGCCACATCCTGACGCTTATCAAGTGACAATCAGCCGTATGAAGCAGCACTTTGACAAGAAGTTGGTGTCGCCGAGCAATGTTTTGGTCTTTGAGGACTCCGTGAATGGGGTGAAGAGTGCGTTGGATGCGGGCTGTAAGGTATAGGCTTTGATCGGCATACTGGATCTTTTTAAAACTTTTCTCTACGTTCACCTCAGGTTATCATGGTCCCTCAGCGAGAATTCCTGCCAGCCGACTGGCCTGAACAGGAGCTTCGTGCGCATCCGGGATTCGTCGCTCTTCTCGATTCTCTGGACCAATTTCTTCCGCAAAACTACGGACTTCCGAGCATCGAAGGCTGAGCACGGGAAAGAACATTGAATGGTAATCTAAGTTAGGCTGCATTGTATATACGGTGTATTCTTGTATTGTATTGTTGTTGTTATTTCTACAGTACACATAGATTGATTATCAGGCCCCAAACACTCAACTCCCTAATTGTTGTTAGATACGTGTCAAGATATGTTGTGTCTGTAATCACGGGTGCCTAAATTCGTTGTTTGTCACATCTTTCTCCCCATAAGAATACCTCTTAATATTGTTTGCCACTCCACTTGCAATCGGTTAAATAAATCTTTGTTCATATCGTCGAAAAAGAATTGAATTATTTGCTACAAATTCCTTGTAGCTTTTATGGTAGTCATAGTTTCGCAAAGGGGTGCAAGAGGGGAGGGGATTAAAATCATAAATATTACGGGTTTTCGATCTTTGTATATGCCAAAAAATTTATAAGCAAAAATGCAATAAATTTTATATTTTATTTTTTTTTTGAAAATGGTGAAATTTCCCGTGAAAAATGCAGCTTTTTTGAGCAAAAGAGCCATAGCTTCCCGCCCGTCAAGATCTCTAATAGTTGTAAAAATTGATTTTTATGACATTATTTAGGACAATACAATTCTAAAATTTAATTTTTTTAATTTAATACATAATATTCTAATAAAAGAAACAAAATTAAATAGGAAATCAAAGAAATTGGTATAGTAAAAATAATGAATTTCCTTTACAAAAATGCTAAATTTTTCCAAAAAATTTTCCGGCGGCCCATATATCGGCACCGACGGCCACCAAGAAGTTAAAGCTAATTTAATCAAAAAATATGGATTTTTGGTAGATTTTACTTATTATTTAATCTTTATTCGCTTAGGACATGCAAATGCAAATATACATGTACAACAGTTTGAGAAAAGCAAATAGGATACCACCGTTTTTCGCATATTTGTGTGTTTTCTGTGATTTTGACTGTCATAACACGAACACGGAAAAATTGTATGATTAAGAATGGAAAACATAAAATCTCCATTTCTGACTGAACAGTGCTTTAGGTCTCGGAACATCGAGAGATGTTTCGTTAACATTCGACTAGGATATACATAGTGGCATCGATGAAAGTAGGCAAGTGTCGGAGTTACACCTTCTGCTCATGTAACTTTTATATTAGCATTTGCATTACCTAATTCGCCCCCAACTTCCTTACC
>JAEHOM010000214.1:0-14399 GCA_016433075.1 Hoplolaimus columbus | reverse complement strand
ATTTATCTTTTTTCACGATTTTTATAGAAAATGGACGTATCGTACATTTTCAGTGCTGAACCCCCCCCCCCTCGACTATTTCACGTATGAATATTGCCATGTTCTGTCCTATTTTTGCCACTTTATTTGTCATTGGTTGTTGTACATTTTGGTGTTCCAATCAACAAAACGTGTGTTGTCCATCATCATCACGATGTCCGCCGACTGATCACCACATCGAGAAGGGCCCACAGTGCGGGAAGAAGTCGGCGATTTCGCATCCCCGCGCGCAGCAGATGCGCATGATCTCGCTGATGTTCGCCGGCCTGTACTGGGCCTGCTGGTGCTGCACCGGCTGGTGCTGGTACTGCTCTTCCTCCCCCTCCTCCCCCTCTTCACTGCCTTCTTCCTCTCTCCTTCCGCCGACCTCTTCTTTCTCCGTTGCCGATGAGCCTATCCTCCACATGCCTCCGGGGGCAGCCCTTCCGAAGCCGAACATCGCACTGCGCTTCTTCCTCCGCCGCTTCTTCATCGGACAAGCGAGCTCGTAAGCCTCGAAGAAAGAACGGCCTCCTTAAGTAAGTAATATTTTTTAAGTAAGTAAGAGTAATAATACATGTTTAGTAATATTCTCCGACTACCTTGGTTTTATTAGATTAACAGGAAGGAATGGTATGTTGAAAATGACATGTAAATCTTGATAAGACGTTTGGAGAGGATGGCAGAACCGAAAAGTATACCAATAATTTTAAAAGGCTCATTACCATTCAAAAATTTCATAGCCATTTATTCTTTTTCAAAATAGTGTTAAGTCTTACCCGGAGGGCACAGCTTCAGCGTGCCGAATTTGGCCTGCTGCTGCAGTGGTTGGCTGTCCAATTTGTTGTCGTTCTGTTGTTGCTGACTGGCCACAACTGTCGTCCCATCAGCTTCGTCATTGTCCATGGCCGCCTCTCCCCTCGCCTTTGCTGCTGTCGATGCTCCAACCCTCTGCTGGCGTTCCCATCGCTGCTGTTGCTGCTGGTGGCGGACCAATGCGTTCAGCGGGTAGAACCTGGTCATCGAGTTCAGCATGGACACGGGCAGAGCGGACGGCAGAAGCGGACGGAGAAGCAGAACGGAAAAGAGGAAAGCGAGCAGAAGCCGGAGGAGCACCAAAGATGATGATGAAGAGGACATTTGATGACGAATCTCGAGAAAAGAGACAGACACACCGGTGAATGGATTGGAGGACAGTTCAGCTCCAACCAGAAGCTGGCTGTGCTTGTTGCACTCTTCTGGGAATTGACGGTTTACGCATGTGGGTACAACTAATTGGAGGGAGGGAGGGAGTCAGTCGACTGACTGACTGACTAACTGTGTTGGGGGAGTAATTGGCGTGGAGGGCACGCGAGCACTCGTGTATCCCCCTCCCCCTTTGGGAAGGAAGTGATTTGAGTTATTGTTGCTCACTGAATGACTGACAATGAGTGAGGGAGCCCATTCCCAGAACCGACGTGATGGAATGGTTGGAGGATGTGAGGGAGGGAGGCTTTCATCTGCCGATTTTTGGCCCCAAAAATGGAATTTGACAAAAAGCTCGAGGGAAAAGGCCTTTTTTAAGAAGCCTAATGACTCCGATTGTGGCACATACACTTTTTCGGGCCTCTAGGAATGAACTGGAGGGAGATGAAGGGGGAGGGAGGGGGGAGAATGTGGCTCATCCTCCTTCCCTCAGTTGCGTTTCATTCCATTTCCTGCTGGTGTCAGTGGTGGTGGTGAACTTGCTTTCTCCTCGGGTGAATTCAAAATGAGCAGAGTTGTGAGAGTGCGTGTGCCCTTCGCCCTCCTCCGCCTTCGGCAATTATCAATTCCACTGCTTCTCCTCCTCCCTGTGGGTTTTGTGTTCGTTCGGTTGGGGGTTTTGCGTGTGCACTTTGACGGGAATGGGAGGAGCGGATTTGCAATTTAATTGGGTCGGTCGTGATGCCGTGGGGCTAACTAAGCGAACGGCCTTAAGCTTCTTTCAGCCAAAGCATTTTCGGCTCTTCCGGCTCCCATTTTCAAAGAGTGCTTAATCCTGTGTTGATGTGTGTGTTTGTTGGCCACCCATGGAATTGCCACAGGCAATGAATGGAATGGGTCGGGTGCGTGGGTCGCGGACGAACAATGGCCGACAATTGATGAGATCCGTCCGCTGATGAGTTCCGCCTACCGCAAAATATGCTTCCCGCGTGCACCCTCCGTCGTCTACGGAAGTGACCTTCGTGCCCGCACCTCCCGCTCCCCCCCCCACCTCATCATCATCATCCTCTGTTCGGCCTCGTTCTTCGCGCAATTGTCAGCCGCACACGAAAGGCGGGGGAGGACGGACCGCGAGACACTGCACACACACATCACAATGCGTAATGAACTGGCCTTGGCATACTTCACGGGGGAGAGGGGACGAAGTGGTGAATTATGGGTGGCCACTGGCTTTATTGAGTGAAGTTGTCCAAATTTGACTACGTGTTTTGAAAAGCCGATTATGCTGATGACTATGAGCGGAAATGATGGTCACACAGTGTCTGGAATGGCACAGCACACATATTGTTTTTGGACTCTTAATAAGATCTCTTTGTCTTTTTGGCACCAAATGGTCCCATGGTAAATGCCCACGGGCGTTGACGTCACTATGTGTATGTAATAATAAGGTCTTTCTCATCAGCATTTTCATCTGTTTGTCGGCCAAAACAAACACGTCGCCCCGTCCTCTCACACCCCTTCCCCTCCCTCTCCTTTCCCATAACCATTCAAATTTTTTTGCTTCCTTTTTCCTGGAGTCGCAATGATGACAATAACAAAGCAAAAAATAATTGAAGGAAGCCTTCAACTTACTCCAATTTGGAGTTACCAAATTAATCTTAAAAAAGCAAAAAAGAATGCGCAGGATAGTCGAGAAGAGATTGGAAAAAATACTAGCGGAAATGTTGAACTTGCTCACTTCAAAAGGTCTTTAAATCGGAGACGTGGGATCGATGTTACTTTGGCGATGTTCAATCAGCCTTGATCGATCGATGGATTATTGTGTGGTGATGAATGGTGTGACCGTCCGTCAGGCTGCTGTGTCAGCAGAGCAAAGGGGAGGGGATGAGGTGTGCAGAACGCCTGCGGGCGAAAATGGGGGGAGGGAGACGAGGAAGGTGTGGGGATCGATCATGCATCCATCCATCCACACTTCTCTCACTTCCCCCCATCGATTCATCATCTCCCCAACACCGTCCGTTGCTGTGCAAATGCGTTTGGGGGTCCTCCATGCATCCCTAATCGCCATTAGCATATTACTGCCTCTGCTGGTGACGTTCATTTCTTCAAAGTAAGCCATCCATTGGACCCTTTGGCCTTTTTTGAATCCGGGAACCAGTCAGAATTTTTTAATCTCAAAAGCAAAATGATTTTTCAATGCTTCACATTTAAATTAAAGCAATGCGCAATGCCCTCGAAAGGGTGCTTCACAACAACAGCAGCAGCAGAAGCAACAGCTGCTGAACACCGATCAGGATGAGGATGAAGCAGCAGCCCGTCAGCCGGGCATCCAGCCGACCAAGCAGTTCATTCAGACCACGTTCATCCATCGCGACATCACGGCCGAGGATGTGGAGTTCGCCATGTTTGTGCAGCTTCAGCTGGCCGAACTCAGGCCCCGACTCCACGCGCAAGCACATCTGACACTTGACAACGAGAACATCGAGTGCACCAGTGATGAGGGTGGAGGAGCAGGAGCACATCACCGGTGCAGGGAGTACCCGCTGAAGGAGGCCTATCACTTTCTGGTGGTGGAAGACTCAAGGACCGGCGCCGCGGTGTACAGCATCGCAAGGCAGCGCAACTGGGACTCGAATCGGGCACACACCATGGCACGGGTGGAAGCCGCTCTTCTGGAGTGAACTCCTTGAACTCTGACCTTCTTTAATTCACTCGCGCCATGTTCAGCGCTCTTTCTCGGCACAGTTCGCACCCGTTGCTCCCGTATGCCTCGCCTGAATCTGCCAACGCGCTTGGCTTTGTGCGCGAGCTGGGCGTACCCGAGCTGGAACAGTTCATCCGTCAGAACAACCAGCAACAAGTCGGAGACGAACGTCGCAAGCGCATGTCATCGTCGCATGGACGCATCTTCACGCGGTCGCCCACCGAACTACGCCTGCTGAACAGTCAGCTGTTGGCCAAGCGTCGCGTCGACTTTGATCCCCAACAACAGCAACACTGTTTGCTCCAGTTCCAGGGACCTGAGCTGGCCGAAATGATCGACGCGTCGGAGGGCCACGTCCGTGCGGTGTTTGTGTTGTTCTGGACCGAAACAAGCCCATTGTCGATGCATGCACTTGCTCTATGGGCACGCGCCTGTGAACAGTGGAAAATGACAGCTTCTGGAGAAGAACAAAGTAACTTAGCAAGAAGACATTCTGTCGAAAAATAATAATAATTTCCGAGCTTTTTAAAGAATAACAAAGCTCTTCCAAATAACTATGGACTTGCACATTTACGACTCTGACGCAAGCTCCCCCATTTTGGCAGGCGATGTTGTGTTGGGCAGTGTTGCGTGCAGTGAGGAGCAGGAACTGTGCCGTGCCTTTGCGGTCTCCCATTCGGCCAGTCTTCATCAACAGCAGCTGTTCGCCTTCCAAAAGGGCCAACGAGTGGCACAACAATTGGGAGTCGGCGACGAGCTCTTCTTGGTGCAGTGGTATGGCAGTAAGGAATGAGGTCAGCAGATGTGATGGAAACTGTGAATAGGATCCGAATGGTGCTTGCCGGACCACTGATCCGGTTGCCGGATCCGGCCGCTGTGGTGCGGGCTCGTCAAGGTCGACTGTCCGGCTTCCCAGAATCGTCGGTCGCGGCGCTCAGTGTCGGCCAGTTCAGGAGCGAAAGTCAAGAAGAATTTCGCAAGTTCTCCAATGCAGCAACACTGCTTCGTGGACGATACCATTTGGCGTATTGGCTGGACGAGAAGTACGAGCAGTATAAGCATATCCGAAACGAAAACTCTCAAGTTCAGGACGGATGCCGCCTTGTTGAGCACGTTCCGCCGCAACGTGAACAGTGGCGAACTGATCGAAGAGCCATTCACAGGCACCTTTGACACTCGTGCACTGCTGCAGCACATCACGCACGCCAGCATGCCAGACACGGTTCACTCCTTAGAAGGAAGCTCATTCTTGTCCCCACTTCAAGCTGGACATCGGGCACGGGTTCACTGTCGACCTGCTCTCAGCACCATCCCTTCTCTTTGTCCACAACTCGTCCTCATCGACTCCAAAAAGTATTCGGCCTTGGTTGGAAGGTGAGGTGGCTCCGGCACTCCACCTCACAGGCCACACGCCCAGGTTTGTCCCAAAGGTGCGCCTTTTCGAAAAGTCCCCCCCCCACTCCCATTTTCGGATTTTAACCATTGATTTCGCGCATTCGCTGCCGCTTGCCGGTTTGCTGGAGGCGCTTGCCTTGGACATCAACAATGGTGAAGCGCTTTGCATTCTGGGCACGGTCAGTTAGTGCTCAGTTTGCTGTCAGTAGGAACTGACGAATGATGTTCAGGAGGAGATCCATTGTGCGCAGGGCAACGACGAACTGGGAGCACTTATGGGAGGCGTTGTCGGAAAGGGGTTCGCGCAACAGCTGCCGCGTTGGTCGAATGCCCCTTGGGCACAGCACTTCCGGCACGCGCCTTCCGCAATGGAGCCGCACCCGTTGGTGCACATCCAACTGGAACACATCGGCCAACTGTTCGGCGGCAACCAGCACATCAAAGCGCCACCCGACCTTTTCAAGGCGTACCTGCAGGAAGAAGAAGCGGAAGAGGACCCGGTAACTTATCAGCAAATACCTGCTGAAGAATGATCAACCAACCACCCATCCACATCAGCACAATTTCGCCACAATGGACAGGGCGGCCATGTCCGGATGTCCGATGATGGCACATCTGAATCAGCCTCAGCACCAGCGCATGAGGGACGAATTTTAGACACGCAAAATATTGACCACACTAACAATGTGTATAATAGTCTGCGACCAAGTGAGACACATTTCCAAAAGAATAGAGAGAGAATATATTTTTTAATCAAACCTATAAAATCACAATACAATACAAAAAATTGCAATCGTCTTTTGTTTTGTTATAAATAAGTAATTTCAGAGGGGTGAGGGGGAGGTCGGATACAAAACTAATTTTAATGATTTTTGCTTTATTTACATATAAGTTAATAAGGTGAAGATGCTAATATCTACGCAGGCCTGGACTACAAAAGGTGTCCACGGTCCTGTCCCCTAATTTGGCTGCCCAGCACGACCACATTTTAATTAAACCAATGATAGATAATATATTTATGTATATATAGAACTTAACATCACATGGTTTCTTAGTTTTCTTGACCATGTAATGTACACTAATAATTTAAGTGCATTCGATTCATTCTGCTGGTATAATACAAATAATAAGTTTTCGGATATCAGTTTCCCCAGTAATTTTGATACTATCTGAATACTACCGAATTGATGTTTTTACACTCATCAGAATGATCATAATAATTAATTAATAACATGGAAATAGGTGGGTGTGAGGATGCGTGTGAGGAGAAAAGACCACAAAAGATGCCACTCTCAAGGAGGAATATGTATGAGACATAATATGGATTTTTGCGTCACTTTTCTTTTCGAGGCATTTTCTGCGAAATGACAAAATAGACAATCAAATGTGAAAAAATGATCAACATTTGAACAAAAACTCTAGTGGTGTACCATCGGCTTAGGGCAAAATTATAGGGGACGCGTGTTCAGGATCATCAGCAGATGGTGCAGGCGAGAAGAAGAGCGATGAGTCTTTACGATGTTTGTGGGATTGGCAGTAAAATGACCAGTTATGGTTCGGGGATTGGTGAAGCTGCATGGCCGGCAGAGGCACACCTATAAACATAAAATGTGAGATGAGATGCGAATGCACATGGAGCACACCCGAATAGTTCGTAAATGGTCAGACCGACCAACCTTATTTAATGAATGATGTGATATTTCAATCAGAGAGATCATTTCTTATGACTTGTTCTTGTGTATATTGAATAGATTTTTGACGCGTTTAGACGTATGAATGAAATTCCTATACACCTGCATCATTCTTATTTCCCTTTTTTTATTATTTTTTATTTAATAATGGACATAAATTCCGACATTTTGAACCAATCCATAAAACGTAAATAGACAAGATCAGACAAAAAAGGTGAAAATCAACTCAATATCGAGGTAGAATTGTTAAGAAACGATAAAAAAGGAATTGAGATTAATAAGACTTAATTCCTAGATGAGGAATGGTGGTGTGCCAAGCTGATTTACCATTTGATCAGCTCATCCGTCATTCCAGATATATTCGATGGTAGTCATTTGCGCCAAAGGCTGCATTGCACTTCGGACACTTGCGACGCCGATTGTCGTAGCGCAAGCGAATGCACTCGAAGCAGAAAACGTGGTGGCACTTGTCAAGAATGGCGTTCTTCCTGTTCACCTTGCAGCTCGGACAAGTCAGGGATTCCTTCAATACACAGTTGAAAGTGTGGTAGTTTTATGATAATTGATAACCTTGAGCATCTTATTCTCCTCCTCAAGCAGTTCATCCACATTCGCGTACTTCTCCATCCGCTTGGCTCGCTCGAGCTTTCGTTTCAGTGAGCTTTTCTCCTCCTCAAGGCGCTTTATTTTGTTCGTATTCACCTCGTATGAGGAAGCCTTCTTTATAACACTCTAAAATGGATATTGACATATATATTGACAAATCGAGGAATCATATAAAAACTACGGTTTGTGAAAAAAAATCGAATACTAACAAACAGAACCCAAAAATGGAATACCAAACCGAGAAGCTTCTTTATTAAATACGAACATCTCTGAGCTCTGTGAACTGCACATCCAATCGGTCCAGTCGCAGACGTAGATCCGTCGCAAGCTGGGAGTATTCTGATGCTCTCTTCCTCAACATCTCGTTGTTTTGTTCTTTAATCCTAAAAAAACAATGCGATCTCAATACTGAATTCATAAAACCAATTTGTTGTCCTACTTCAGCTCATGCTCAAGTGTAGCGCGATTTTCGACAAGCACCCGATCTTTCTCCTCCAATCGCTGACACTGAAGGATTTTTGCCGCCAACTGGTTCTCCAGCGACTGAATGTTCTGATCCAACAGCTCTTTCTCGTCACGCACCTTCTTCTGTGCTTGCGTACTTCGAATACGTTCGCTCATCAGCTTCAGATTGACATCATCCTTTTCGCGCAACTGTTCTACCAACTTTTTATGCTGAAACCCAACATTAAATATTGTAAAAAACAAAATCTAGATGTTGGCCTGCGATCAGGAATAATGTGGAAGCCTGATGAGCAAGTGGGATGGTCTGCCGACAGCACGAAAGAATTATAGGTGGGGGCCGGGGAATTCCGGTTTATTACAACAAGGGTTGAGGGTCGACCCTTCCTTACGCAAGATGTTCAATGCATCGAAATATCAGAGCATTAATACTCTGATATTCTGATCACTTTTAATTTCCTTCAAACTAACTCTATTTTTAAAATAATTCTGCCAAAGAACTTAACACCGACTGACTTGCTCCTGCAATTCCTCAAATGCTTGTCCAGTGGATTCCATCTCCTGCATCAGACCGTCCTCCTCCTGCTTGGCAGACTGCAATTCCCGACGAAGCCGTTCACATTGATCTTCCAACTGTTTCAACTTTCGTCTCTGCTCCTCATTCCAACACTTTCGCTTTTCTTTCAAATCCGCACGTGCCATTAAGCGCAGCTTCTGACTTAAGCGATCCCTCTCCATTCGAAGACGTTGAATGATCTTCTGCGCTTCGTCCAAATCAGTTGGAGTTGAAGGCAAAGAAAAAGATGAGTTCCGAACCTTTAAATTTCAAACACTTTACTCTGCATTTGTTCACATTAATACTAGTCATATGGTGGCTTTTTAATACTTTAAGTTATAATAATCAAAATAAAAAATATATATTTAAGCAAAAAAAGAAAACATTTTTGCATGAAAAAGTCCTATTTTCTAAGTTAAAAGTTCATAAAGTTAATTTACTGATACTCTCTATTCATGTCAATCAATTCCAAACATGGCCTTCAAAACTATCTAATACCTGTTGTTCATTTTGTCCATTCTGTTGGCTTGCCATATCCGATGGTTCTTCCTTCTTTATTTCAATGCCATCGACCAAATTGGGCGAGCAATTCAACAATGGCGAAGGACCGTCCATGCTCATGTTGTGTGCATCCGTTGGAGAGTTGTTCATTGTACCAGCTCCGCTAGCAACGGCATCATCCTCCAGTTTGATGATCAAATATTTGTCATTGTTCAAACGACGCTCTCCGCTCAATTCCTTCTCCTTCTAAAGCAAAGTTAAGGTAAAAAGGTGCTTTTTAATAATACCAATTGAAGTTGTGCCTGAAGGTCAGTGCATTTGCGCTTCAATCGCGCCACTTCCTGCTTCAATTGTGTGTTCTGTGTGCTCAACGAACTCATCAACGCGTTCATCTGCTCATTGATCGGCGCTGTCTGTTCACGCGATGCCGTGTTTATTTCGTAGTCAACACAAACATTCTCGTATTCCCTTCGGGCAGTGTTCAAGTCATTGTCCAGTTCCATCACTGTTTGCTCCAACCGAGAAAGTGCGGTTAGACTATCATGCTAAATTGAACTTGCTAATCAAAAATGCTTACTATAGGAATGAGGGAAGGATGGTAGCGAGGAAGGACCGTAGGCATTGATTTTCATACAAAAAGAGCGGAAATCAAAATGGCCATCGATCAAGATCAAAATACTACCATCGGAAAGAACAATCAAAATGCCTATCACGGTAGACATTTTGATCATTTTTCAGTTGATAAGAATTTTGAACGTTTTTCCGTTTGTAATCATTTTGATCGCATTACCATTGGTATGCATTTTGATCGTTCTTCCGATGGTAATTTGAAAGTTTTCCGTTGGTAGGCATTTTGATTATACACCAAAAAAAAATTCATAAGATTTGCATTTTGGTGACTTCAAAGTTTTATTGCACCATTTATGTCATGCCTTCATAACATGTGTGGAAACATAAAATTAATAATATATCAAAAAATTGTATTTTTTTTTCTTACTCACACAGATCTTTTAGTTATTAATGATGATAAGTACTGATTATAGTTGTATTTTGAATGCTTTCTTTGAGCATAATGCAGAAGAAATACGGAACCTTGACTGAGTTGATTTGATCCTCATAAGTTTGTTTTGTTTGGGTCAGCTGTAGCCTGGTCTCCTCAAGCTCCTTCCTAACATAAAAATGAGCAAAACATTGTAATTATTTAAGAGCGAAATTCTATTTCTCTTTTTCTTTTAATTCTATTAAAAGAAATTAAAATGTCTGTTTTTGTCTCCTATTTCATGCCTAATTGAAGAAATGAAAATGAATAAACCCCAATCAAAAAATGAAACTATATCCAATGATATACTAAATAAAGCAAACCTTTGAAATTTGCTATCTTCAAAAAGAGCATTGAATGCAGTCTGCAAGCTTCTGTATTCTGTCGAGTTTTTGACATCATCGGAGGATATGTATTTCAACTAAATATGTGTGTATGTGTGTTTAGCCATTTTTATAGGCAGGCATTTTTTATCATAGGCATTTTTTATGCATATTTGTATTTCCGAATGTTTTCAAAATGCCTATCGGACGAAATGCCTACAAGCGTACTTTCAGCCAAAATGCCTACAAGCCGAAATGCCTACAAGCGTACTGTAGGCATATTGTAAGCTTATGGCATTTTGGCTTGTAAGCATTTTGGCTGAAAGTACGCTTGTAGACATTTCGCCAGACAAGCATTTGAGCTACATATCGGTATTTCAAATACTGTCTATTAAATATTAAAAAATCAAATTATCAATTTTGTCTAGTGAAACCATTAATATATACAATAGTCCCCCCCCCAAAATCGTTCAATTCCAAAATAAACTTTTTAACACTTACCCGCATTTTGCAATTCTCTAATTCTGCAGAAAGCGATTTGTTCCGTTCAGTCATTTCCTGCAGTTCTACTAACCGATTTGTGGCCAATTCAGTTTGAATTTCGAGATCTTGTTGAAGTTCTTCCAACTAAAAAACTTTTCAGATATAAATTTGATGAGGAAATAAACCTTGGACTTGCTGAGACTAGCCAGCTCCTCTCCCGGAGTCGTTCCATTTGCAGTTGAAGCTCGAACGGGTGTAGCTGATACATGAAGAGTATTTTCCTTCCTGACATACTTAAAAATAGGATTTATATTTTTAAATTTATGTATGGTTTGGTTTTTTTACTTGAATTTTTAAAATCAAAATTTTATGATATTATGTTTTCTCCTTTTCTTTTAACTGACTATGCCTTTTAGTACAAATTTATTGTAACACTAATAGCTTTTGGATAAGAACGTTAAAAATTCACTTTATTGGCAAATAAATACATGTCAATTCATACATGTTATACAATATATAGTTCACTGCTATAAAAGTACCTCGGCCAATCTGTAGTCCAATTTTTCCTCGCGACGCATTGACTTATGCAAGCGATACCGAAGATCCTCAATTTCATTGGTCAGCGAATCCACTCGCAATTCCATAATCTTCACTTTATCATCATGTGAGGCTGACTAAATATGAAAATATTTTTTGGTTTTTGTCTATTTTGAATATCAAAATCACAAGATTATTACTTTTATGTTCAGTCGGTGATTCTCTGCCTGAAGATCGGTGGCAATTCTTTGCAAACGATTGTTCTCTTCAAGAACAGTGCTCAAATGACTACGAAGTTCTGCATCCAAATTGATCTCACTCGTACTTCTCTTTGCAGTTGTCTCTTCATCCACCGCCCGATCTTCGTCAACAGGTGGAGAATTCTCGGAATTTGCTACATTGTGAAAAAAAGCAATTTTAAATATTAAATGCCCAAAACTAATGGTAGAACGCTTGTCACTCCACGGCAAGAAAAAATCATCATATAAAATCATCGAGATGACGCTAATTAGGGCCATCTAGATTTTTTTTATCTAATTATTTTACTTTTCTGCTTTTCCCATTTTTTATTCCTAAAAAATTGTCTGTGAAACTTTTTTTTGCATTTTTGAGCATTCGCAAAAAAGCGGTTTTATTTCCGGATTTATAAATTATGTGCCTGCCTGTGTTTTACCTTTTCTCTTTTCCTGATCACTTAATTGTGAGCTGTCCATATCGACTCTATCTGATGAAGAACCTAAAGGTATAACCAAAAATAATGTCTATTAAAGTATGAAAACCTCTGAGATGGAAAATTATTCGCCCATTTTGTTCATTGAGCCGACTGAACACTTGTACCAATTTTGCAAGAGCACGTTGGCTGAACTCCACGCGCTGCTTCAATTTTTCATCCATTTCTTCACAGCTCCATTGGGCAAGCACATTCAAAAAATGTCGGTCATGCTGGCTGCTGTTCGATTCGTCTGCATAAAATTCAAAATTAAATACATGTCTCACAAATAAAAAAGCATAAG
This sequence comes from Hoplolaimus columbus, assembly GCA_016433075.1. Taxonomy (NCBI): domain Eukaryota; kingdom Metazoa; phylum Nematoda; class Chromadorea; order Rhabditida; family Hoplolaimidae; genus Hoplolaimus; species Hoplolaimus columbus. The sequence goes on along the minus strand of JAEHOM010000214.1, from coordinate 1,886 downwards.
CGCAAAAAAGAAAAGGTTTGATGTTCGTAAAGATTACATTCTAAAAAAAGATCAGACAAATCACGATGCCTTGAGAAGGATTATAATGTACTCAATTACTGTTTGCAAAATCCAAAAAACTTCTTGAAGTCCAGAAAAGTCAAGGATTTTTAAAGATGTACCTTTCATTTCAGCATCTTCTTGTGACGAAGTAGTCTCTCCATCAAAGCGTTGTAACAACAATTGCAGATCCTCATCCAACTAAATAACAGTGAAAACCATTCATTGATTGGAAAAATGCTTAATGCTGATGAACCCGATTCCAATAACGGTTGATAATGCACATAACCGCGTCATCCTGAATTTGGCGACGTTCAAATCCCTCAATGCGCTTCTCCAATTCTTGACGAAGTTTCTCTTTCAGACGAAACCGTTCACACAATTTGTAATGTTGGGCACGCAAGACACGATTTTCAATTTCTTTCTGTAATGAAAAAACATGGTTCTCTGAATAAGCTAAAAATTCCCTTTTCCTTCGAATTCATTATTTAGCATCCGAGGGCGCTCATTTTGTAACCAAATTCTGAACAGCTTATGCAAGAAAAAATACAAATCAGAATTGGCTGCTTGTGATTCGAGTTATACGAATTTTTCGGCTCTATTTTAAAAAAATAGACATGAATTTGATCAAACCCTTCAATAGTATAGTCGTCATTGCAAGTGTCCGATAATACGACATGAAAAACTCCTGCGGAACCACTCGTAATGTCGATCAATGATATGTTAACACATAAGAAAAAGCAATAAAACGTCGAAATTGTAAACTTTTGAATCCCAAACTTCCCCGCTGTCTTGGGTAGTCTGAAAGCTATGTGATGTGTAGGCAACTCTAAATTAGCCTATTTTTAAACATTAGAGCCAATTTTGCATTTTTATCTATACTGTGTTATACTGAGATCCTGACAAAAATTATTGTTTAAAAACATCAACAGATTCTTCTCTTAAAAACATCAAGATCCATATTCACGCAGAAATTCTCCATAGTTTCAGAATCAAAAGCGGTAATACAGCAAAGATAAGTTAGTGATTAAGTGACTAACAATAAGTGTCACAAACTTCATTTTCCACGTGACATATTTGCCCCGCTTTCCTTATGAAAATATGTACCTTATTCATACCACATCATTCCCTCCATCCCCCCCCCCAAAAAAAAGATATAGGAAGTTTGAAATTGACAAATTCTTGAAAATTGCTGATGATTTGTTCTTTGATCCATACCACACTTCCAATGCTGCAAATTCTGATCGGTTCAAATTCCACGCATCTTCGCTTTTTTGCTGATGTTTCTCCGCATGGACCGCTTGAGCTTGCACGGAGTTCATCCTCACTATCCTCAGATCCGATTGAACGCTTGGGCATTGTTGTTGTTGTTGCTTGTTATATTAGTTTGATGAGTACATAACAATAAAAATATGTAATTTCTAATCTCGTATACGTCGTATCCAAATCTAAAAATGGTGCAAAATTAGTGTTAAATCAACCGCATCAGAGAAATGAGTAGCAAAAAAAAACAAACAAACAAACAAATTTCCATTTTCGTTTCCATCGACTCATCCATCTGCTAATCTACCTTTCCTTCCCCGCGCATATTTTTCAAACTTACTTTCTATGAAAAGGAATGGACGAACGAGGAAGTGGAATGAGTTCCTGAAAGAAAAGGATTGGTTGTATATGTATATTTGCTCCAATCACTAACCAGTGTTCGGAACTCGTACTCGTACTTCGTACTCGTACTACGAAGTACGAGTACGAGCTCGAAAAAAGGGCAGCACGAAATACGAGTACGAAGTACGAGGTCCAAAAAAGGCCGGTACGAGGTACGAATACGAGTACGAGCTCAATTTTGA
>JAEHOM010000213.1:0-14414 GCA_016433075.1 Hoplolaimus columbus | reverse complement strand
CCGCATATTTGGGATTTTTAGTGCATATTACCCGCATATTTGGGGATTTTTGGGGCATATTATATGCGCATATTTGGAAATTTTAAGGGCATATAATTGCCAGCCCTACTGATAAATTTTAGAATTTTGTAGAATGAGAGTGTCGATGGATGGAACCAAGTGCCAGGTCTGAGTCCTTTGGTATTTTTGCAATTTTTTTCGGGGCATCTCTTGTGTTTTTACTTTTTACCAGTCATGACACATACAATTTCTAGATTTGTTCACAATCACAATCAATCATCCATTTTTATTTTCTTCACATGAATCGTTCACACATCAATCATCCCTTTTTATATCTTCACACGCAAAATTTGGGTACATTTGGGCATCTTGATTTTGCATTTGAATGAGGTTTCACGTTAACACGTTTTTCACGTAAAATTTCACATAAAAAATAACGTCAGATTCGGATTCAGCACCGAAAAATACCCTGGAAATGATTTTTTGAAGAAAATCGGAGGGGGGCCAAAACCGATAAGTACCCATAAATATGCTATTTATAAAAAAAGTAAGCATTTGGAAATTTTACATTTTTGGAATTTCCGATTTTGAGCTTCTTGAAGCCCGCGAGATACTCTCCCTTTTATTCGAAATGAGTTTTTGTAACTTTTTTGTGGTCTGCTGGCAGACCAAATATTTGATGTTTATTGTTGTGTGTTTATTGTGTTTGTTTATATCATCAATTAATTTATTAACCATTCAAACAAAAACCCTTTCTTTTTCCAGAAAAGTTTTTATAAAATTCGGCAAGGGATAAAGAGGTTGCATCGAATATGAAAATTTTCTGAAAACACATACATCCATAGTTCATTACATTAAGCACGAATCCGAGCTCGGATTTTCAAAATTCAAAAATCCACATCTTAGGCTTGATTTTTCGGGGGTTTACGAAATTCAAATAACTGATTTCCGTTCTATAAGTATTTATGGAACGTGAGATACTATAAAATCAGAGATGCTATTTAGTATGTTAAGCGAAACTGATACTTATCGCCATTTCCTATTTTTATCCGTCAAATCATTTCTTCTAGGGAAAAGGTCTACGTCTAATATATATTGCAAATCTGAGCCCAGATTCTTGCTCAAACAGATAACGGTCGAATTAGGTAAATAAATATAGAAATGAAACTACTGAATTTTTCTGCAAATTTAAAATTTCCGAAATTTCGTACTGAAAGTTTCCGAAAATCAGGGCCTATGGTATGGAATTTTAAATTCAAGCCCGGATTCGTGATTAACACACTGATTTTCGAATATATACGCGTTTTGAGAAAAATTTCAGGTTGGATGCAATCTCTACCATTGCCTAAAAATCTGTATTTGTGCATTAAATTTGTCTGATTTTATTTTAGCCTATTATGATATTTGCAAATTAAAGATAGAAGTACGAAATCTTCACTTTCTACAACATTTCATCATTCAAATTTTAGGTAATACTTATTTATTTTCGAAATTTTCTGTGAATTTTCTATGACTTACTAATAAGTGGGCAATTTCAAAAAATTGTAACAGGAGAATTTCATTTGAAATTTCCGAATTTTTGGGGACCTTAGCTTGTCAAATAGAAAACTGAATACAAATTCCTAATCAGCGTCTTTGAAAACCCCCAGATACCAATTTTACGTGAATTTTTTTTACCATTTTTCATCCAATTTTAGGGGGGTAATTTTAATAATTCTGCACTATTCTGCACTAGCCAAAAAAGAAAATGCTGGCACTAGTACCAGATACGTCGGTTTTCCATTTTCTACAACTTTTCCCAACACTTTCCATTTTTTATGCATTTATAATGCATTTTTACTGCATTTTAAGGCTTGGTCCAGCTGTCCATGCAATTTTTTAGTGCAGAAAAGTGAAATCTGTGAAGTTTACAAAGGTTCATTTTTGGATCCAAATTGACAAAAAGAGACAAAAATGCCCAAAACTCGCACGAAACGTACCGATCCCTATTTTCGAGGCTGAGGAATCCAAAAATGACCATTTTTGCGGAATTTTTATTTTGGAAATTTTTGAAATTCAGGCCAAGGTTTGGATTTTTCAACCTAAAAATTTATGAAAATGCAAAAATCGGATTTCTCGCCCCAAAAACCTACTGTAGACTCAAGTTGAATGAAAAAAAGGATAAAAATTATTTCTTCAACAGGTTTTTACATCATACTCAATGCGTCCTCGGCCGCGCCGCTCAACGCGTCTGCATCTGAGCTCAGTTTTTTTTGGAATCGCCGTTGGTTAAAAAGTTTGTTGCACTTTAAAAAGTCATGCGGAGTTGCTCACAATGACAAAATGTCGAGCTCGAGCATTACGCATTTGTAGAATGTTTTTACGAATTTTGTACACTACCGTTACATATCTGTAGAGCAGTTTTCGACGTTTTGTTAGTGTCGACATTTCGCATTTTTCCGCTTATATGGTTTATTATTATCTCATGACGATCTCAACTGGGAAGGCCCAATAATAAGGCTGATGAGGACGGAAAAAATGGCGAAGACGAAATTTTTTCTGGATACAGGCCTAGTCGTTGGGAGAAGGCAGGGGATTTAAAAGTTTTACTCTTTTTTTTGAAAATTGACCTCTGATCGTAGAACACAAATAACGCTCCTCCGCTTTCACATATTTGTTCTTTGGGTCTTGATTTTTGAAAATTTTTTATGATTTATTAGCATTTTTAAGGATCATCTATTTTAATTCCATAGAGAACAAAAACTTTTGTAAACAAAACTTTGAAAATCAAAACTTTAGAGAAAATACGCCTTCGTCTTTGAATTCGGATGGTCGTAAGCGCAAAAATAGTAGCGTCATCAAGACAACAAAAGTGAAATCGCCACGACTCCAACAACAACAACAACTGAGCTGCGAAGAAAACAACACAAATGGTGAGCATCAGGAAGAACAGGTGCAATTGGGCAATTCGGAAGAGAAACAACAACAACAGCACAAAAGCCGAACGGAGGAGGAGCAACTGGAAAACAAAAATGAAGTGGAAATGGAAAGGCATGTGAATGTTGAAGAAGTGACACTTGCGAGAGATGTGAATCGGGAAGAACGGAAGCAATTGGGAAATGCGGATGAGAAGCAATTGCATGGAAGTCGAGATGAAGCAGAACTGTTGGAAAGAAAATATGTGTCGAAAATGGAAGTCCGAGTGAAGGAAGATGAAATTGAAGAAGAAATGAAGTGTGCAACGGAAGTGAAGTTGCTGCCGAAGGCAGCTGCTGCAACTGCACCAACAACAGATGTTGTCGAAGAGAAAAAACATAAGAAAAGACGGTGTAAGTAAATCCCATCCCATTCATTATTTCGAAAGAAAATTGAAATCTTTCTCATTACTTATTAGGGAGGGGAGGGAGAGTGAATTTGTTGTTGTCTCGTTTTGTCTGGATTTTTATATGCATTAATATGATGATATGAAAATGTATTTATATGTTTTCCTTACAGCAGCTCATCATGGAATTCTGGAAATAGAACTTGAAAATTGTGCACTAGTTACATCATCTCACATGTCAAATGAACAGCTTATTGATGGCCTTTCTTGGTAAGCAATGAATTCAGATATTTCAGTTTTTTAATGTTCTCCTTTACAGCTCACAATTTTTTTTATTTGAATCTTGTCTGTTGAATAAAACTAAAACTTCCACACATCTTTTATTGGCGATTTTTAACGCCCATATTTGCGGTTACTTTTTCCATATTGGCGGCGGTTATTTATTAAAGGAAATATCAACAGTTCATAAAAATAAGCTTTAATGTTGCCTAATTTTAAAGTTGTTCTAAACGTTAAAAATACATTTTCCTGAAATTCTATGTTGAAATCGATATTTTACTGTTTTCCAGGCGACTTTTGGTCATCCGCAAACGTAACTCCGTCACTGGCCGCTCGCGCTTCCTCTCCGTCAAAATCGTTTGCGACAATTTGCCGAAGGATGACCAACTCACTGTTATGTGCACCTTTCGTCTTGTTTCGCGTGTGGCCTGCTACAGTGGTAGATCGGAGGAGGTTTGTATGATCGTATGCGATAATTGAGTATGAACCGAAATATTGAATAGATTAGTTGAATAGAGAGCTTCCAGTATTTTCACTGGTATTAAAAAAAAAATTTGGACTTGAATATTCCCGAAAAAAAAAATGAAAAATGCGTGAACAGCGATCATCTTAATGGATTCTATGCTAAAAGCTGAAACGCCAATTGCTGAATATACGTTAACCGATTTCAGGAAAAAAATCGATTTGCCAGTTCTTCCCTTTCTAATTTCAAATGTTTTCTTGTAAAAATGCAAAGTTGTATGGAATACTCCGATCTGGGAGAATTACATATTGGCGAAAATAGAATTGTACTTTTCGGTTTTGCCCACCTCCGCCCCCCCCCCCAATGTCTTACCAAGATTGACATGTTTTCTTACAAGTACCAGTATTCTACAAGTTTTTGGGCTTTTTAACCAAAATATTAATAGACATGTAACTTTGCTAATATCAGTGACAATGACTTTTTTAGATCATTGCTGAGTTTAACGCGGAGAATGATTCGGCCGGCATTTCTTGTTTCCTTCCTGTGAAGCAAGCTTTCGATCCTGAGTACATGTGTCCGGAGACTGGCCGTGTTCTCATCCAGGCGGATATCCGTATCGTAAAGCGGCAATTACACAATCCGCAGCTGACAAGTATGGTCAAAGTGGAAGTGCACAACAGCTTCAAGTATGCTGAGAAGTGATCATATTTTAATTTAAAAAAAAAAAAAACTCACAATCAGAAGCAGACTTAATTCTGATAAATTCACTGGTATTAAAAAATCATATCATTTAACATTTACTGATAAACAACAAACAGACTTATGAAAAAAAAGTGTTTCTTTACATACTAAAATTTTGAGGAATAACATTTATTCCTTGACACCTGATTGTGTTAGATTTCCAGCAATAGATTTTATGTAACTGATTTTTCTTTTTAAGGACGAACAGTTCCACGTCGCAGTTCTGCTCAAGCTCTAGGCTGCAGATGTCTGATGCATTAGAGCCAGTGTTGGAATCATCAGTGTGGTGGCGTGGTATTTTGCCTGAGCTTTCGGAAGATGAGGACGATGATGAGGAAGAATTGATGGATCATTATCGAAATGACGTCATTGAAGAAGAAGAAGAGTTGTTGAAACCGGCATTGGGATCATTAATGTCCAGCCTTTCCTCATTGAGTGGTACTTGTATTTTGCCGGAGCTTTCGGATGATGAGGATGAAGTGGAGAACGAGAAGAATCCAATGAACACTGAGGAAGGTGAGTTATTATTAATATATTATTTAATGTCATCTGGATCGTTAAATATTCAATGGTGCCTTTCATAATTGATTGCTTAAATTACGGTTATTTGGAAAAAAGTGGCAGTGTTAGGCTTCTTTCCTTATTAGATTTTTGTCTTTTTGGTGTCCAAATACCTTTTTAATAAAGCCGATTTTCGATATATTCACGATTATATTTTTTTCAAAATTACAGCAATAGTAGTAATCGCGAAATGCATGTGCACTTTCCTCAAAATTTTCATAAACATTATTGAATTTGTATGAACATACATTTGCCCATATAAACATTTTTCATCTGAAGATGGTGGTGCTCAATGCTCATCAAAGATGGAAGGCAGCAAATGTGTCGTCAAACGTCGTTCATCAATCAACAAGCCAACGCGCCGCAGTTGCCGAATTACGCCGAGTTTTTTGGATGTAATTACTAGTCTATTGGTTTTTTTAGATCTCGGAAAATAATTTATTTTTAGTTCTTCCAAGGCCAAATTCTCAAGGATTTTGTGAACGGTTCGCTCAACGAGCCATACTTGCAAGTTTTTATTCATCCTGTCAAGAAACGCGGGCTCCGTACTCTCAGGCCATTTGAGAAAGATGAATTTGTTGTGGAGTATAAAGGTAAAACAAATCATCGTTTTTGGTAATCAATCTTATTTTTAAGGAGAAATCATCAACCCTTGGCAAGCGAAGAGGCGCGAGAAAATCTACGCACGTAACCCTGGAATCGGCTGCTTTATGTTCTACTTTAAAGTATCCCCATCGAAGAGTTTTTAATTTAAATATTTTTTTATTCAGCACAAAGATCAGCGATATTGTATTGATGCGACGCGGGAGACCAATGACAAGGGTCGTCTGCTTAATCACAGCAGACTCAATCCGAATTTGAAAGCTAAGGTAACAGTGGCAGCTACTTAGAAATCTGAATAGTAAATTGCTAATAATTAGTAAATTGCTAATAATTGGTGAGGACAAGCAAATTCCATTTATGTGAAAAATGCGAAATTCTCACTTTTTTAAAATTCTCGTTTCCTTTTTTGGTCTTTTTTATGGGATTTGAGTTCCATTACGGATTTTTCTTTTTGAATAGGTCCTGATGTTTGTTTCGATTTTTTGTTTTGTGTTTTTGTAGCATCTCTTTATATTCGCAGGCTTTTGCACTTATTCTTACACTAATAAGTAAATACAATAAAATTTAAAATTAGTCATGACTAATGTATGCTTAATTAATCAAAACAAACGAGATTGTTATTGATGATAATTATATTTGGCATTTTTAGCTTTTATTTTGCTAATTTTCCTATTTTTCAGGTTTTTGATCTCGGAAATACATATCCTCACCTGTGCTTGGTGGCAATGCACAGCATTTCGCCGGGAGAGGAACTTTTATTCGATTACGGTGATCGGTTGGTTTTAATTTTTCACACATAGAATTGTAAAACTCTAAAAATATTATTATAGTAATGGTGAAATTTCGGAAAAATTTTTTTTAAAACTAATAATGTAAACTTATAATTCGATTTATTAATTTATTAGTGAAGTAAACTTTTGCTAGTAGGATACTTTTAAAATACTGTTATGGATAAAACTATAAACCAACAGGTAATCATGGAGATGTGAGGTCCCTCTAGAAAAAAAAAACTTGAAAAAAATTATAAACATGTTCATATGGATAATCCGATGCGCTGAGTCCGAATCCGGGCTCAGCTTTTCGAAATTCTGCATCCTAGGCATGATTTTGGCGAAAATTCCAAAAATTCAGTTTTTTCATTTCACCAATCAATTCGTCCAGCGTCCAGCATGTACCTGTACCTGTGTTGTCTCCTTCAGTGGTTCAGTGCCCTCATCCAGGGCCGTAACCAGAAAAATTTTTTTCGCGTTTTGGGGGGGGGATCCAACTTTTTATTTCATTTTTACTGACAAATTTTTCGAAAATTTTAATTTTCTTCACAATTTTTCGCGGTTCGGGGGGGGAAATTCCCCCCCCCCTGGTTACGGGCCTGCCCTCATCTTCTCATCAGTATCTCTTAATGTACATATTCTTCCATTGTTTTACAGGACGCCCTTGACGCTGGAGAAAAACGCATGGCTGGTGAACTCCTGAAGATGATGAGGTAACAATGATGAGATTGTGTTGCATTTTGGCGATGGATTTATGCTGCCTTTGAAGAAACAACGTCACACACAGTTGATGTATATCTGGTGATTTTCTCTCCCTGTACAAATAGTTTGATAGAATCTATTTGGCTAGTATTATTGTCTTAAGCTCTTAAACCATCATGTCTCCTCCCCCATCTATCTCGTTTATTCCCCCTTCTCACCTTACTGATCATTTCTTTCATTTTTAAACCTTGGTAGCGATGCTCATTTGCCTTTTTCCCTCATTTTGATTTCAACCGCCTTTCCAACAACTCAACAATGATGATCCTCATTAATGCTTGTGGTATTCCAACTCCAACACGTGACACAACCTTCTCACATTTATTGCTCATTCATCGTTTATTGTTTAAAGATGAAACGAAAAAAAACCGACTGCATGATAGAATTTGGATGAAATTCCATAAATTTCAGATCTCAATTCATTTACACTAGATTATTATATGGCTAACGCCTCTGGAAAACGACTCAAAGGGCCAAAAATTTGGAAGTACTATTGAATAATATAATATTCGGATAGGTATGTTGGTATATTATATTATGTTATGGCGCTGCCAGTGCCAGACAGCAGAAAGGGGGTTGACGAAATCGCGGAGTTTATCGTTTATCATTAAATATCCTAAAATCTTTGCTTATGTAAAATGCGTAAAATCCTAAAATCTTTCGAAATATGTAGCACATTTCTGAAGTTCCAAATCAGATACAAGCACAAATCAAGTCCATCCTTGCATTGCATGCAAATTTTATGTCATTCGATTGTTTTGTCAGACAAAAAAATTGCGCTCATTAATGTTACGAATTGGACTTTTTATTCGAATTACAAATAGCGCACGCGGAGCGTCTGCCGAGAAAACAATTTTAAGCTCAGGAGAGGTTTTTCTTATAAAGGGAGTAAAACGGCACGAACACAAATGATAGGAAGTTGCTGAATATTTTTTAGCATCCCACAGCAGCTCATCATCAGTACGACTCCGAGAGGTATGAATGAAATTTCATATTCTAGAGTTCTAGTTTCAGTTTTCTAAAAATATCGCATATTTTCTGCTCAAATGCGATTATAGAAATCAGGCCAGCCTACGCTTCGAGAATTAAAAAATCGAAATGCAAAATACATTATACAGGGACAACTAAGGGACAGATCTCGTCCCCTTATCCCTTGTTATACGGGCCCTATGGATGCATCCCCTACTATGCCCTTTAATACACACGGGGGCGGTTATTCATTCGGTGACCCGTGTGTTTGTATTGAAATTAATAAGGGACAGAGGCAGAGGTGGATCAAATCCAACTGTAACCTTTTTATTTTCGGCTGGACCATTGTTCTTAAGGATTATCCAAATAATATACTCCTACGCACTTTTGGGAGAGTCAGACTGATTTTTTGCAGTATAGTATTTTGACTCCTTTTTATTGGATCCGAAACAATAACCAAATGATCAAGCTATTTGATCATCAGCATTTTTCTGGCTTTCCGATTTTTAATTTTTTTCGCTCGCTTCCGGTTAGAATTTTAAGAGAATATTGTCTGTAAAGACGAAGAAAAAATCGTTCAATCCGCGGTTCCGCTTCCAAACTGTTCAATTTTCGGTTCCGCGATTACGGTACGGAGTTAGTAACGGAACCGAGAAACTCTGATTATCAGTTGTCCATTTTTTTCTTTTTTCCAGAGAAAGTGACATAATTTTGAAATTTGAATGGAACTGAAAGGTAAGCAAAACGATGGCGGTGGTGCGTTGAAAAGGAAGCGACTCTTTGTCGATGACGGTGATGACCAATGGGACGAGTCCACCAGCCAACAGCGACAACCGGCGACTCAAGCAACGATTCGAGACGAAATCATGGCAGCCTACTTGGTTGTACGCAAGGATTTTGAGAAGGAAATTTTGCGAGGACAGGTTGGTCTTGGAAGGGACTTTTGGTTAAATTTGTTGAGCTTAAACAAACTTTTGATAGACTTTATTCCCCAGATTAGCCATGTTTTTGCTTGAAATGCATTTTTTCAAATGATTTTGATGCGAAAAATTGCAATTTTATGTTAGAGAACAATATACGAAAGCAAATATCAATTTTTCTGATCAATTTTTCGTTACCTTCGGCTTCGACCCACGCGTTGTCCGCCGAAAATTTGAAATTTATCTCACGACACACAGAATTTTTTCGCTGCGTAACCCTCAATTTACATGCTGAGACGAAAATTTAGATTTTTTATTGCATTTTTAATGATAAATTTTGTCATGTTTGCAGTTTGCACGACACTCGCCATTTTTGCTGGCGATTCGCGACTCACCCCCGATTTAGGGAGGAGGGGTGCTACCTGTGCTTTAGGCCACCGATATTTAGTTTCTTATTTCTTTATAAACCAGCAAGTGTCTTTTCAAAATAGTGAAAATAGAAGAGGAAAATTCAATGATTTTATCTTTCAATAAATTGATAAATATCTCGCTTTTCCTTTAGGCCACATTCAACCCACAACAGGCGGCTGAGACTGTCAATAAAGCGTTCAATTCTGAGGTTTGCTTTTCCATTGACTTCACCAAAGCCCGTTCTTTCCATAAGAATAATTTATCGCAAAATGAAGATATCCACATGTTTCTGGTCCAAAAATTTAAATTTTAAAAATGGATTTTGGGGCTCATTTCCCTCGAAAAGTTTCTAGGGTAAGTGTTGGTCTTATTTTTAAAATTTATAAAAAATTTTGATTTTTAGGCCAAAGCCTTTGGATTTGAAAAAAAAACTAATATTCGTTACGATATTATCGAATCGCCAAAAAATTCGAATTTTCAGCGATTTTAATAGGAAAATGAAAACTTAACAAGAGATGCGAATTCTTTATAGGTATTCTTTAACAAATCAAACAACAAAACAAACAAAATCTTATAAGGGCAGGTATGGCAAAACTCACCTTCCAGCTTGATTCTTATATAAAAATTGATGAAAAATCAAAATGCCTATATTACTATTGGTTTTATAAATCAAAAATTCATTTAGACATGTTTGTTTTCTTGTTTTTTTTCTCGCGGGTTTTGCTGGGTCTGGGATACCTATTTTTAGTACTATGTGTGGGCCGCAATACGCATTTTTGCAGTTTTGACTGTATACATTTTTACGTATTTTCTATTGGCATTGGCACTTTGACATATGGTCATTGAAAAAATCGGCGGGTATTGACAGAATCTCGAAAAATTGCAAAATTATTGCCCAAAACTTTAAGCATGTGCCTCCACTTGACTTGCGCCCATTGGCAACGGTCAAACAGCGACCGATGAAGAAGGCGCCCAACAGCAGCGACGGCGTTGTGGTGGACGAGTGTCCCGTCATCCCACTGGAACCTGTGGAGAGCATGCCTCGAATGCAGCATTGGACTCACACCGAAGTGAACATCATTGTGAGTCAGAGAGAGAGAGAGAATTGATTTATTGATTTTTTTATCCATTTTTATCGTTTTCATTTTCATTCGGTGAAAGATTTAACTTTTTTTGAACCGACGTGGAATACATGAGTTACCTGAAATTTTGGTGAAAAAATCTGAAAATGAAAACAACTGGACAGTTTGGGTTTTTATTAGCCTTATTATGTTACCATGCATTGTCAATTAATAATGTCATGTAATGATTTCAGCACACATTGCTTTTTGGTTTGAAATGTAAAGTTTTCATATAAAATTCTAACGCCATTTAATTTTTACACTAACTTGAACAAATTTATCAGTGTCTAAAATTTTCTATTCTAGGTTTGGATCTTGGGTTAGTCTAGTCTTATTAGCTTATGCTCGTACCTGTTAAACACTTCGACATTTAAATTTTCCTTTTTTAATAATTTCTTCCGATCTTCTTCACACAGGCGGAGGACGAATACATGCTGTCGCACATCCCCTACTTGGGCGATTCGGAGGATGACACATCATTCTGTGCTGATCTGATGAAGATGTACGTGGGCGGAATTCACGGCACTAAGCAGGGCTGCGGCGAGTGAGTTCTGACCGAAAATTAGTGAATTTAATTTTGAGGAAATCAAAAAAAAATTATCGAAATGAGTTTTCAATCTCGACTTGCTTTATCCAAAAAAAAAGCAATCGAATTTATATTTTAATTAATGAGCATCTAGGATCTAGGGGATGTGGGTTACATATTTAGCTCTCTCAGAGATAGCGATTGTTCGCTACCCTCCGAATATTTTCGTTTTGCGACCCTACATTCTCGTGCGCAACCCCCACACCTTCGAAAATCCGTTTTTATTCCATTTTTTCCGCAAAATTTTCGCCCCGTTTGCCATGTGTGGTTTGAAATTTATTTTTAGCCATTTTCCCGATTTTTAAAACAAAAAAACATCATTGTTTTTATTTTGCCAATCGACATTTACTAGTTTTAAATTATTTGGGATCGGAGAACAAAGGCTATTTTTAATTTTGATGTTATTTGAGCGATTAGCTTTGAAATTCAATTATCTTGGAAAAATGAGCCAGTTGTCGATAGGAACACCCGAAAATGTTGCCATTTTCAAAGTGTAAATGTTAAATTTGGTTATAGCACTTTTTTAGCTTTGAAGAAAATTTTATATAATTTTCATCTTGCTTTTTTATATTCGGGATATATCTCCTTTATATCATTTTACAATTTTTCCCATTTATTCCTTTGATCCATTGATCCCGTGCAAACTCTTAACCTTTTAAAAACGGAGTCGCCAAAATGTCTAATGCCAAAAAAATGTCTGATTTTTAAAAACCATTTCTAATGACGCGTACACGCTATTTTATATATCGTGGGTTTTTCTGGGTCTGCTGCGGTCCGTCCACGTACGCGCTTTTGACACGTATGCGTTTTTTTACACGTACGTGCTTTTTTGCCATTCAGGATCAGGACATACGTTTTCCTGAATAAGCCATTCAGGATCAGGACATAGTTTTTCTGAATAAGCCATTCAGGACAACATTTTCCTGAATAAATTCTATTCAGGACAATGTATGTCCTGAATGTATAGACGTTAACATTTTTCCATTAGACATTTTGAGGTGGTAACCTTTAAAAATTATATTATTTAGGTACATCAATGACTACATTCTTTTTTACATGGTGAAGCGAGTCTTGAAGCGCCTTCCGGACACTAGTATGTGTTTCAGGCCTCTAACTAGTGAGAAGTGGGGATTTCCCTCCCTGAACCCGAACTGGGAAAAAAATTTCGAAAGTTTATAAGTAAAGGTGCAATAAAAAGCAAAAAATTTTCGAATTACCACTCCCCAGAAACGAAAAAATTTTCTGTTTTCCCCTTCCCCTCCTCCCGAAAATTTTTCTGGTTACTTGGTGTGTTTATGTCTTGTGTCCTTATAATTTTTTGGATGGTTTAAACCCTTTTTTTAGGGCTATTTTCACGGTGGTGCATGAGGAGTTCCCGAACAAAGGATCCGTAGCTGAACTGATCGCATTGTAAAAAATTTGACTTTAAATGAAGTGATTTTATGTAAATTTTTCAAATAATAGTAATATTTTTCAAACAGTAATAATATATATATATATATATATAGTTGGTCTTTTTTACCTTTTTCATTTCCATAATTTTGGTTTTTCCATTTTTTTCTTGTCCTAGAATTTATAACCTCCCCTTAGATATCCCGGCTTGCAGAAGCGTTTTGAGCCAAAAAGCGTTGTGAAGGCGCCATTCACCAAAGAGCAGAGTGAATCGCAGCTGCTGAACAGCTATGAATCGCTGTTTTGCCACAAGTGTCTCACCTACAATTGCATCTTGCACAAAGGTGGGCTTGGGCATCTGGGATCAGTGAGGATCATAAACCATTAGATTATGCTTTTTATCGAATGCTTGAATTTTTGTAATGTTTTAATTAATGAATTTGAATTTTTTGCAGAAAATATGGATCACTGTTATGTGTTACGGGCGCGTAATAAATCCATATTTCGCATATAACTCGCATATAAAAAAATTGCGATTTAAAAATTGATTGTTTATTTTGAGAACAAACTGGGAAGTTTTGAGAGATTGACCTAAATTTTATTCTGGTCAAGCTCTCATAATTTTCAATTTTTCGGTTTTTATTGGAGCTGGCCCCATAGTCAATTTTTTAGTCATTTTTATTTATTTTTAATCTCTTGAAATTAAAGTGATTATGAAATTGGTTAAATTGTATTTTTTAACACAGCTACCATCAAAGACGGCTATGGCCAATCGAAGTGGTGCACTACTTCCAAGGAGGATTTCCAGCAGCAGAAGATGAAGCTGCCCTGCTCGGAGAGCCAAGACAAGGGGAAGGTGGGTAGATGTTTGCATTTGTCTGCACAAAAACATAAATTTTCCAAAACTCGCAACCAATACCCTAATCTTGGCCCCAAAACTCGAAAGACACTACGAAACTAATAAATTCAAATATTTGCCACCGAAAATTCCATTTATGAAAACAAAAAAATTTAAGCATTTCTCGCAACCAATGACCAAATCTTGACCCCAAAACTCGAGACACTTTACAAAAGTCTAATAAATTCAAAATATTTGCTACCAAAAATTCATTTCTTCTGAAAATCACAAAAAAAAATTTTTTTAACAAGTTCGAAAATTTAACATTATATAGAGAACAGTGTAGAAAATTTTTTCCTCAATTCCTGGACGGTTTATGTTAAAATTGTAAAGGCCCATATATTCAGGTTCAGCAACTGCAGGGCGTTGACATAGTGGGCCAAGCCATTGCCAACAGCGACTGGACACCGTTTGATGAGTCCATCTTCAACTTGGTGCGCAGCACTGGCGAAGACGATTGCCACCAAATCACAAAGTTTGTTTTCCAAACTTCGATACTTTTTTTTCCGAAAATTTCAAATTTCTATATTTTTTTCCAATTTTCTTCATAAATTGACCCAATTTTTAATTTTTTGACAAATCTTTTCCTCTGAAAATGAATGATTAATTGTTGGACTTTTACGGGACACAGGTTATTGGG
>JAEHOM010000212.1:0-14415 GCA_016433075.1 Hoplolaimus columbus | reverse complement strand
ATTTAAAAAATCAATAGTATCAGGTGAGATTGTTAAATTATGAATTAGTTCAAAATTTTTGGTCATTTTTTTTTTTTTTTTTTTTTTTGGGGGGGGGGGGTAGTGTTTTTTAAATTTTTCATTGTTTTACGGTCTTTTTAGTTTTTAGACCAATATTGTTAAAAAATTCACCAAATTTTGCCAATTTTTTTCCAGAGTCCCTAACAATTAATGGGAAAATAGTATTGCCACACATTTTCAGCATTTTTTTTTGGTCGTTACTTATTAGATAAAAGTGAATTCTGTGTCAGGTTTTTTAATTTTTTTTTATGTTTGAATTTTCAGACGAAAACTGCAGCGAGCGGTTTTGTTGCATCTGTTGAGTCTGGTGAAGACGCTTCAAAATGCTGCAGGGAATGCAACGCTTGAAAGGAGAGCGGCCATCGAAGCACTGTTCGCGAATTGGCTACTTTCGAACAAGTTCGGCGTCCAATTCAATGTCTCATGAAACCGGTTTCCATCTTGTTATTGTTGTTTTTCTTACTCAATTATTAGTTTCATTTATGGATGTATACATTTATTATAAATTAATAAAGGCCCTTTCCAAAGAATTCGGATCCTTCCCAAATGAGGTTTCTATGGTAACAAAACATTGTTTGATTGATTTGCACTCACATTACATTCATTTCGCCATTTTCTTTGTACTTGCATATTTACCATTTTTTCATATTTTCTCCAATACTTTTCTAACAATTATGTATGAGCAATATTCTTCGGATGAGGAGACTACCTCTCGGACCGCCGCTTCCGGTGTGGCAAAGGCATCAATCGCAAGCAGTACTCGGGAAACCCGTCGCGGGACAACATCAGCGATGAAGAAAACATCCGAGGCGGAAGGGAGGACGAAGAAGGAAGAAGACGAGAAGAAGAACACGGAAAAGGTCGGTATGGAAGACGAAGCTGTTGGGACGAAGGCCACCGACAGGGAAGAAGCCATTGTGGTGGAGGAGACACGGACAAGCCGAGCTGTTGGTACGCCGGGACAGGCACGGCCCATTGCACGGAACAGAACACAGTCCGAAGTCAGAAGTGGAGTCACGCCGAGAGCAAAGCCAGCGGAGAAGTCCAGTTCAGCGCTGACGAAGGAAGCTGGGAAACCACAGTCATCGGATGACAAGTAAGACCAGCAGTTTTATTTTATTGTAACATTCCACTTTTGATGAAAATTACCTACCATACATTTCGTATTAAGGGAATTCGGAGACGAAATCCGAATCTTATTTGAGGCTTGGGTAGATAGCGAGTAAGGGTTGGATTCGTATAAGGTTTATTAGTCCTAATTGTGAGACCTTTTTTTGCCCAATACGGATACGGACTTGATAAGGATTAAGGATTTCAAGGGTTTTTTTTAGGACAATGGTAATCAATTTATACCTACTGAAAAATTTTCCAAACGCGTGCATATCCGTAAATTCAGTGCGTTAAGCACAATTCCGAGCTTGGAATTTCAAAAATACAAACTCTAATAAGCTTTATTTTCACATTTTCATTTTGCTAAAGAAATATCAAATATTTATGGATAACAAAGGTGAAATATGTAAGATAAAATCAGAGGTGATATGCGAATTCTTTAGCATTGCCGTTTTTTCCTAATAAGTCTTTATCCGTGTTTTCTGACGCTCTCTAGCTTATTAGCATCTTACATGGAACAAATCGTTTTTCACCAAACGGAAGATGATAAACTGAAGTATAAGCATAAGATCTCATCAGAGTCTTAATTCATGGGCAATAATTCGAAAATTTTCATGGCGAAAAGTCAAGCCGTGGCACCAGTCCCATTGCCGCAAATCGACGGTGGACCCAAGCTCCGACAGGCGAACTTTGACCATTTCTCCTTCACTTGCCATTTGTTCCCGCGTCTCTCGGAAAGCAACTTGCAGTTCCACGATCTTTACTGGGATCAGGACCCGGAAACAAAGGTTTTTCATAGATATGAGAAAAATCTCGAAAATGTCTACTTTATTAGCGATGTTAAAGGAGAAGTCCAAAAAACAAAATACCGGATTTCCTATAAAAAAAACCCCCGGGGGTTATTTTTTTTTGACCCCCCAAATATGGGTGCCCGTGGTTTTCGAACTTTAAATACACCATTCGACTCGCCTTGAGGAGATTTTGAAGAAAGAATACAAAATAAAAAAAGAAATTTTGTCAACTCGCTGGGAAGATATATGTCTCCAAAGTCGAGAGAGGGGTTATTTTACAGGGAATCCGGTCATCAAGGTGATTTGAACGAGTATTGAAACGAAAACTATGTTTATTTGCTATTTTTCTCATTTTGTGTATTTGAGACTGTCACTTTATTTGTTACAAAAAAAGGCTTGCATATCTATCTCATCATGCGGAGACTCCTCCCCCAAAGCCTATAAGGCCCTAAAATGAGGCATTGAATTGGACGCCGAACTTGTTCGAAAGTAGCCAATTCACGAACAGTGCTTCGATGGCCGCTCTCCTTTCAAGCGTTGCATTCCCTGTAGAACTCTGAAGCGTCTTCACCAGACTCAGTAGGTGCAACAGAACCGCTCGCTGCAGTTTTCGTCTGAAAATTCAAACATAGAAAAAAATTTAAAAAAAAAAATCAGACACAGAATGCACTTTTATCTAATAAGAAACGACCAAAAAATGCTGAAACTGTGTGGCAATACTTTATTTTCACATTTACAATTAGGGACTCTGGAAAATTGGTCAATTTTTTTAACAGTATTGGTCTAAAAACTAAAAAAACCGTAAAACAATAAATTTAAAAATCACTAATGTTCCAAAAAAAGAACTGATCTTTGAGTAGATTTTGCCTAAAAAGCGTTAAAAATACCTTCTCAGCAGCACTCGTAGATGACTGTTGTTGTGGCGTGGTGATCTTCTGAGCATTCGCCTCAATGCGGCGATGTCCTCCCGCGTTCTGCTGACAATGCCTTCGATTTTCTGCCCATTTCGCTCCAAACAGCGCCCTTTGCAGGCGGCAAAAGCCAACAACCAGCGCAACCGTTCCTGGCACCGGGGCAGGATGAAACCAAGCAGGTTCGGCACAGTGATCGCAAGACCCGGGCGGAACGTGAAACTCTCTTCGCCCCTAAAAAATATGTATTATTATTTTTTGCATAAATTTAAAACGTTTTTTAATTTTTTTTTTAGTTTTTTTGTCCAAAATCCACAAAAGAGAGATGACTTTTTTATGAGGGTGAAGAAAAAAATAAACAACAAAGTCAAAATTCGGACAGTTTATCATTATAATTTATCATCGGACAATTTATCATCTTAATTTCCTGGCAAGCTATTTATCAAGCTTAAATCCTAAATTATTAAACTTAAATGCTAATAATTTAAGTAAAATAGAGACACGAATTTGCCTAACTTGACCAAATAAACTATTTATATTGCATGATTCCTACTCAAAATTCCGGGTGGAGTCAAAAATGGGACCTAAGTTGTAAGATAAAGCCAATTTGTCAACAGATATTTGAGTGTTTCCATAACTGTACCTCATGGCTGGGAAAAACGCTATGGCGGGTATGCGATGAAAATCAAACTTCCATGGCAAACTATTCAGGTTGACATCAATGCTGTAAATAGGTAGATAAGGAAACTAGGAATGTGAAAGTGTATAATCAGCATGTAGCGATAACCTAAAGTTCGAAAATTTTTCAAATTTTGAGGAGCATTTTCAAAATTTCCATGATTATGACCTCATATATTCTGTATACAAACATGTAAAATTTGATGAACTCCTCGAACTCGAGAAAATATTGCCGCACATGATGGTAAAAATGCAGCACACTCAGCGTTGGTCCATGCCAATCACCGCCGGAGAACAACACAACCGCATCATGGGTCCGATTCTGCAAAACTCTGATTAGGGTCAACAAAGGTAACATTTTTAGGTATTTTAGACCATTACTGTCAGAGAAATTAAAAATTGACCAATATTTGTCGATTTTCAACAAAAAATTTTAATTTTCCCCTCATAAACCCAAAAAATTCCGATTTTGGATGGGGAAGAGACGCTGGCCTATATGGCCACGCCCTTGATATGGACTCTTATTAGCCGCTAGCCGGATCAAAGGATTAAAAAGTAATAAGAAAATTTTTAACGGCTGCCAAAAATTTTAATAATTTATAAGAGCCTATAACATTTAATCTGACATGCATTACCGGATTAAGTATTTCCGCCAAAAACATGTCCCGATTCAGTCTGTTCAACGAGCTTGGCCAGAAGATGTCGTCGTATTCGTCTCCGAAAGTCTGCTGAAGATGGTCAGATATTTGTTCATTCTTCGGTGTCCAATCCAGGGTTCCGTTGAAATAGGCACTCACAAAGGCGCATAGGCTGGCACTACAAATGCAAAATCAAAAAAAGTACGTGTGTATCTAGGTTTCCAGGACCATGTTGAGAATAAGTAAATAGGGAAAAAAAATTTTCACCTCGCCTAAAACATAGCGAAATTTTCTGCTCTATATCAGCCAAAAGAAATGGTGAACAGTAACAGTTAAAAACAGCGATTTTTCGTTTGTGTAGCAATTTGTAGCAGGACACAGATAGGGATAGGACAAATTTTTGGCTCGAGACACCATTCTTTTTCGCCAAAAAATTTTCTCTTTTAATTTTCCTTATTTCGTGAAAGGCACAAGGGCAACCGCATCCTGTGGTTATTGCTCCTGATTTTTAGTTGTCCGCTGCTTTAAAAATCTCATTTTTAAAGAAACGTGTCTTCGATAGCAACTGCTAGATAGCGGCTGCTTTTAACCAAAAGCTGACATTTCGGCTTAAAAAATTATAAATTTTTCTAATTTGACAGAGAGAATTTTCAAAAATTTTCAATACCTAAAGGTCTGGCAACATACATGTGAATAGGTCCTGGCTCCTTCCAGAAGATGCGCTCCTCTTGCATCGCCACGAGCGCAACCGAATCCAGCGGTAGGCGTGCCTTGGGCAGTCCCCAGCGACGCATGAAATGCCGCCCGAAGCGCTTGAACATTTTAAGAAAAATTTTTTAACAGATTTTTAATTTTGACAAAAAAAATTTGCAAAAATTTCCATTTTTTATACCTTGTCCATGAGCAGAAAGCCCAGCGAACGGTTCTGCCGGCAGCCGGCACCGATCACCCACTGGTGTGATGGGTCCGGGTCATGATGGTGGTCGGTTGTCTGATCAGATTGTGCTTCATCCGCCAGCACGAGTTCCCGATACACGCCGCCGTGCTGCTTGCGCACAAGTCGAAGCAGTTTGCAAGCCATCCGATGCGACCAACCAATGCTCCATACGAAATTGTCGGTGTTGTTGTTGCGTCCATGCAATGGTTTAGCACGGAGACAACACTGTCGCCTGAAGCCTAAAAAAAGCATTTAAAATGAAGACCAACAGGATTTGGTAATCCAATTTTTTCATTATTTATTGACGAGAATGCGTGCAAAAACGGAAAGGTCGGTCTGATATGCATGCCAGACAAATTCAGTTCATGCATCGATTAAAAGTGACACAAAATTTTATTTAGATTGGCAAATGCTGTTAGCCTGCATTTCAATTGAACAGTGATCGATTTTAATCGAGCTTAATCAAAAGATTGCAAAAATTATGAAAATATTCTCGATCACTTAACGATTAGCCAAAAATTGAGTCTTAATCGCATTGATCGGATCTCTGATTCCAATAGCCGCATAGACTTTTCAAAATGATTGCCAAACAAATAAATTCTTCATTCATGAATTCAAGTTTTTGTAATTTTCCAAAATTTTTCTAAGATATGAATTTATTGAGTTCCAAGCAAATAGCAAACCATCTGGCATGAGGCCTATGACATGTCCACAATCAACACCCAGTTGACCCTGCTGCTGCTGGTATTGATCGTCCTCGCCGTCTAAGCCTTTCGCTCTGTTCTTCCCATTTTTGCACTTCCCTTGCGCAATAAATTCCGTGCAACATGAATTCAACTGAAATTTTTTGGTCAAATTTGTGAGATAAAGTTACCAAACAAAAAAAGCTTATTTGAACTCAACTTGTATTCGCGCCATATTCATGCCCATTTATTTACCAATTATTTACCCCTTATTCATAGTTTTTAGATTATATTCATAATATATGCAAAGATGACCGACGTCCTAATCAAAAGTTTTGTCGCGAAATTTCTTGACATTTTGAATTTTGGTGAGAGGTTGATAAGATAATATGTTAATTGATCACAGAATTTAATGGGTTAAATCACTAGAGATATCGAGCTCATCGATACTCACAAATTTTAGTAAAATATTCAGTATAGTCATATTTTATAGATGTGTAAAGTATATTTCTTCTGATTTTGTATTCAAATATAAAAAGAATAAGAATACATCAGCACCTGTGCCTCCTTCAGAGCGCATATCCTTTTGGAGCGCGAAAAGAACTCATTAAGTGTTGGTGCCCCGAAATGCTCCTTCATCAGCTGTTGCTGCTGCTCCTGCTCCGAATTGTTCGGACAATGATAGAAGAGCTTGGCCAACTGATGTGAGAAAAGATGCATTCGTGTTAAAAAATTGTCCATTCTTTACATGTCTTAGCGCGGATTCACTTCGGCCACGGGCGGAAGGGAGGCCGAGCAAATTGGTGAACAGCACAACCGTTGACCAGGAACTGTTCAATTTTTGGAAGAGCGCTTCCGATTTGCCCACAGTGGTCAGATCTGACTCATGAGAAGAAGAGCTAAGATTGCATAACGAGAAAATCAAAATGGGATTCGAAAAAAGGAAAACCTTAAAAGATACCTTAAGATATATACTTAAAGTACCTCTTGAAAACCTTAATGTCAAATGACCGTAAAAGTGGAGCAGACCGTATCGAAATCAAGCCCTTTATTTTTCTTTGGATAATGTTTTGAAGCGATTATTTGCATGAGATAAAACAAGTGACCATTTGTGGCAAGATATGAGGAAAAGGAAGCCTTTATAAAGGCGTTTCTTTGCCTGGTTGGGATGGGCGTGGCCGTCCTTCCTTTTCTTTGCATGAAGTTCGAACGCGCGAAACAAATTTGAATGAAGTGCGAGCGCGCAGAGATTTTGGCCTGTTCCCATTGGCTGTTCATGCCTAATAAATCTCAGACAAATCGCTTCGATATCTTAACTTTGCAGACCCGGTTTCAATACATTCTGCTCTGCTCTTAGAAAAAACGCCAAAAGTTGACTTTTGATGTCTCAAAAAAAGAGCTGTATGACGTGTAAGCTTTTTAAAAGGGTCAAAGACATTTTGAGAAGATATCTTGGAACACCTGGAAAAAATCGATCTTATTAATAATCGATCCACTGATTCGATAATATTCTACATTTCCAAGTTCTGATTTACATTTTGCTCAATGACATCTCTGACCTTCCAGCTCCAGATCGAGCACGGCCCTCGAGGCGTACTTCTCGGTGCATTGATTGATCCATTTGATCACATCCTGCGATTTCTGGTCTTCTCCTCCGATGTCCAGCTCGGCAACCCGTCGCGTGGGCTCACTTTCATAAAATGTGTAGCAATGGATTTGTTGGGCGCCGTCAAATTGCAACTCGTCACGTGCCACGCTTCGGTTGAGCACAACGCCAAATGCGATGGAGGCGCGCGAGTCCGCCGCTTTGTAGGCAGTGTTGAGGAACACATGATATGCTCGAGGCAACGGCCTGTGAAGCTAAATTGGCTTAAAAATGCGAAAATAAAAGTTCTGTCCAGCGGGTATCACCTCAAAATGTCCAAGCACCAAAAAGTCGGTGGAAAGCACTGTGCTCCGGAGCTCATCAGCTGAATGAATTGTCCGCAACGGATTCAGAAGGTAAAGGACCCAGCTAAACAAGCTCGAGAAAATTTGGAAAAAAGTAACTATATATAATTCTTAATTTCAACCTTCAAGAATGCTTAAAGCAGTTTGGGTAATATTAATATCTTCGATCCTACCGTTTTACCGAATCTGTCATGATTCAGATCCTCTTAAATTAAATCAACAAAAAATCTTAAAGACTAAAGGCTTATCTAGCAAAAATTTTTGATTCGGAGGAAGAACCTAGCCTTGAAAGTTCGGAAAATTTTTGTCCTTGTAGAAACAATTTCCATAAAGAATATGATTTTCAAAAAAATCCTACTTTACGACACAAGTTAAAAACATTTTACCTAAACAGTCTGTCGGAGGAGAAAACCTGGTTGAACACAATGGGATGCCCGTATGGTGTGTAAGCAAATATCACAGGAAATGAGTACAGCTTGAACATCTTTTTGCACTCGCCCCGATAGTAATGACAATTGACAGCAACAAATTTCACCTCAAAAAATTCAATAGAAAGAGGATTTATGGAAGGTTTCGTTACCGAGTCCATGTGCAAAAAGGACTTTGCCACTTCCACGAACGAATGCCGGAACTGCTTGGAACGGCTCTCCCATGGCGCGTAGAGCATCTCAAATGGGCAAAAAATGAATAACAAACAATATAATCAAAAGCGAAGAACGAAGCCTCACATTACACAATATTTTTTGTAATTTTTTAATATTTTCATCTGATTCAGACCCGTAACCAAAAAATTTCACCCACTCTCAATCCAAAATCCTAAATACGCTCGAAAAAGACGACGAACGCAAGTTAAGCTTTTTATTAAAGGCATTTCTATCTTACCAGGATAGTAAATTCCGCCTTCGCCATCAGCAAATCAGGCTGAGGACCAGCGCCGTCATACAAATCCTGCACAGCGTGCCAAGTTGTGTTTGAAAAAAAGGGCGTTGGACTTGGCGCTTCGCGTATGACGACGAAATCTCTCCGCTTGAAAAACCTGAAAATGTATTATATTGGATGGTAAATGGTATTATGGATAGAGACCGGAATTTTGAGAAATTCTGTATCTGAGTTCTTGATTTAATTGGCTATGGTCTAGATTCTGGACTAAAAATCGATTAAATCAAGAATACAGAAAACTAAAGAATTGGCCAAAAATATTCGAATCTGTATCCATAAAATCCAGTATGAATGCAGACCCACTCCGGTCTCTAATTATCGATTCAACTCACAATGCCAAATGGAGTAGAGACCAGAAAAAGAGGGTGAAAGTAAGCAGTTGTGTCATGTTGAGTCTGCACCTGATCAGCCTACGTGGATGCAACTTTGTCAGCCAAGAGACTAAATTTTGAGCTTTGAGTCACAAGAATCGGCGAATAATAAGCCAAAAGGAAAAATAATTCTCGAACTCTAGCACGCTCGAATTTGTATGCAAATCACACACAGATCGTTTCCTCTCGTCGTATTGCAATACTATAAAAAGTTATCAAACATAAAACGGCACAGACGGGAATTTAAAAGTTCCCTTTCAATTTATATTGTTCACTAAAAGTCAAAAAATCATTTACGGGACAGAGGATCTGAATCCACGACTCCTTGCACCAGCATTCGAGAATTCTACCAGCTATTAAAGCGAAAACCTGGGACAGCGTCCGCGTTCGCCAACACCTCTGCGCCGCCGCCGCTGCTTTGCTGTGCACAAACTCGACTGGCTTCCACCAGCGCCGCCTCAATTTGTTCCTGGACCAGACCACCCAAATAGGCTTCTTGAGGATAGATGTGGCCTTCCTGAACTTCCTCCGCCTCCGCTCCTTCCGAGTATTTTGAAGAGTATAAGGATGATGATGATGATGATGATGAGGGTGCCGATGAGTCCTTGTAATCGGTCATATGGCTGCTTGCTGCTATCGGTTGAATTGGATCAGGCGTGAAGAAGCAAATCCATTTGTTCAGTCTTTCTTTTGATTTGTTCAGTGTTTTGATTGCTTAGCTTCCGCCGTCAAAAGCTAAAATTTCAAAAGAGCTTAAAAATGCGATTATATGTAAATAGGTAGCTTTGTAATCAGCACTGAGCACGTCACATTCCTATGAAAGCCACGTGGATTATGAATTACGAATCAAGGGTCTAGGATTTCCTCCCAAACCGGAGATTTGCAATAACTGCTTGAATGATGCAGAGCAAAAGGCAACTAGATGGCAAACACAAAAATAAGAAATGACAAAAGAATTGGACATTTAATCCAAACCACAGGTTGCCTGGTGGACATGTACACTCCTCAAAGTTCAAAAAAGCTTGACATGGCCGACTTTCAATTATCATATTTTACAAACTATGCAAGCAATTAATGAGAATGAAAATTGCATTTACATAATTACTCTTATGCTATCATCTTGAGAATGAGTTAATTCATGAAAAAATCCAATATGATAATTAATGAAGAAATTCACATAAACAAAAATAGTTCTTGGCGCTGCTATTCAACAACCGCCCTTTAATATTTTTCCACAATGACTGATATATTTACAGGTATTGTCTTTCCGGATTATTAACCAACAAAAACCATAATGGAATTGATTTTTAAGAAAAAAAGTTAAGTATTGATCCAAGGTTCGAAATTTACATCTCTACTTTCTGCCAAATCCATTATTAACATGCATTGCAAACAATTAAAATAATCAAGATATACAGGAATGACAGTTAACATAGGTAGGGGACCAAGCCAAATTTCTGAACATACATATATCTTGGGTTGGGTTGGACTTGGATAATGAGTGATAAGGAAGTCGAAAAATTCCGGTCCGAGCATTGTTGCTGTTGACCATCACAAACAACAAACTATGAAATCGTTGAATCTTTGATACAAGCGCCAACGCTGTCCGTGTTGGCCTTTTGCGGTTGTTGTTGCTGATGAACAATTCCGGACTGCTCGAACAGTGCGCGAACATCGGCAAACACCTAGAGAATTTGCACAAATTGTTGTTCAAAATTACCATGTTGATTAATTCGAGCAACAACAGTGAACTTTCAAAGTAACTAACTCATCATTAACTAAAGTCCAAAAATATTAAAAATAGTTTTGTTATCAAGTGAAATAAAAGAGAAAAAAATCTCTCAACTTGCCATATTACAATTGTCCCACCTCCATGACTATCTCACATGACAAAAATTTTCCCAAATTCGCAAAAATAGAAAAGCCCATTACTTGGAGAAAATTGGACTTGATATTTTCAAATCAATATTGAAATTTTGGATGATAAAATGCGAAAATTTCGTGACGGAGGACAATGGTAAGGCGGCGGGGTGGATTGGAGCATGCAAAAAAATTTTTATTTATGCAAGCGGTTCTGTTTTACCCAGAGGTGTAATTTAAGTGGCTTATTTGGATTTTTCATTTTAGTGTACAGAGTACAGACGATATGAAAATTCATGGATAGAAATATGTATAGCCTAATATTTTAAGCACAATTAATAATTCCAAAATAGACTTTCTTCTAATTGTAAGACTTAATTTTTGGCTCACAAATTTTTTTATGTGAACCTCGTCAGGTGCTTTGGTGCTGTCCACCTCCTTGACCAGATGCATGCCCTTATAGTGGGTGATGATCGGCAGTGTGTGCTCATTGTAGGTAACGATCCGTTTTCGCATCGATTCCTAATACATGGGATGGGGAACAGTTTAACAGTTCAAATTCAAACCTCATTATCATCTGTCCGACCTTGACCTCTATTGAGGCATCGTTGTACACAGACCTTTATAAGACAAAAAATCCATTTGCGATTTTCAAAAAAAAATAAACCACTCTATTTTTGTTCATACCTTCCCATATTCGAATTTTTTTCTCGTTACGGGTTACGGCTCATTCGAGGGAACAAAATTTTACGCGATTATATTCGACAATAATTGATTTTTTAGGAATTAAAGGAATTGACGGTTTCTGCAGCACTTACACCCAAGTAATGGTAAAAAAAATTGTATATTAAATTCAAACTAAAAATTAAAACATTTTTAAAAAATTTCAAATTAACCTCAATCGGTGCTTGTATGGAGAGGACAAACTGAACTCGTGCTTTGGTGCCCATCGCGCGATACCAGCCGTCCAAGTTGTCCCGGTTTCGCGGGAAGCCATCGATGATGAAGCCGGGCACGGATGATGCTCGGGCATCCATTGCCTGATCAATAAATAGTCAAATTTCGAAATTTGGTATTTTCCTTCATAATTTTTTTCTAAGAGGTAAACTTTTAAAATTCAGTACTAATAGATTTATACAATAAGAATAAAAAACTCTCTGATCAAACACAATTACCAAACATTTTAATGAACCAGGCACATGCCCAGATGTTCATATGTCCAAGTCCACAACATTGGTTTAGGGCAATACAAGAAACCAGACAACTCGCATAAAAAGCAGCCCCGAAACCAGAAAAATATTTTTGAATTAATTTTTTGGTTTTGTCTGTGCGTTTAGAAATTCGAGAATTGCGAAAAATTAAAATTTTATTAGAATTTAAAAGAAAAAAAGGAAAGAACAAACATTTTCCAGCAGCTTGCAAGTGATCTCCACAGGTACAATGGTGCCCTCGCGTATGTGCCGCTCGATCAGCTCGCCGAACTCGGAGCCCTTCCGTTGTCGTTCCTCTCTGAGCAGATCACCAGCACTCAGATGAGCGTAGCCAAAACACTGTGAGAAATCTCGTTTAAAAATTCTCAAAACTTCAAAATTTACCTTTTCAATCCTCTGGCACTGTGTTCCTTTGCCGCTGCCTGGCGGGCCGAGCACGAAGATCACGTTGTACAGCAGCTGCTGTTGTTGATTGTTTGCAGTTTGAAGTTGATGTTGCTGCTGATCCACCGTCATAATTGTTGGATGGTGCTTGAGAACTGCAAAAAAAGCTAAATAAATTAAAATATAGACAACAACGTAAGCAAATATAGCAGCAGATATCCTAATCCAATAGGGTCACTTTATGGTAAACATAAGTGGATACATTGAAACGAATGTGTGAAACATCCATTTAGAGTCATGTTTTCTATCATGAACTACATCAGCATGTATGTAGTAATATTAAAAGATTCAACCAGGCCGTAATCAATGAAAACTTCGGGAGAGGCGTCAAAATTTATCAACTTCATTTTTGGGATATCTAATTTAAGCTCTTTGGGGTAGGAGTGCTGAAAGACGCCACTGAGGAAAACTTTAAAATTTTAGACCCACTTATAAGAAAATTGACCTATTTTCAACAAATTAGCAAAAAATTTTAATTTTTTTCCCTCGCCGCCGAAAAATTTTTAAATTTTTCTAATTTTGGAAAAAGGGGCACGTGCCTCGCTAGTTACGGGCTCGAGCTTGCATTCTATCATCTTTTATGGAAAGAAGTGGAAGCATTATTTGTATTTTATGAAGATTATAATTCACAATCTTGTCACAATGTATGAAGGAGAAGACGAAATGAGGAAGACCATCTCCCGCCCATTTCCCATCCCGTTCCGTTAATTCCCGTTCTTATGCTCTTATACTACAAAGCTACAAACAAGTATTATACCAGTAAGTCAGTCTAGCCGAAATCAAAACGATAAGATAAGAAAAATCAAGTGAAGGCGCAGAAATATGCGAACTAGAACTGGCTACTTCCTATTTATGAGTGAGATAAAGAGATTAAATATTGCAAGTAAAAGCGAAGACATTTCAAAAGCGTATAATATACCAAGGCGCAAAAATTCAAAAAAATGACACAATGCATCATCACACATTACTTTTTAATTTTGTCATTAAACTTAACATATTTTCCTTGTGGAAAACAAGATTTCAACAAGAAAACAAGAAACAGATCAGATTTGCTTTAAAAAGAATTTCTTTTGGATTGTGTCCTATTAGATCGCCCTATGACTCAAAGAAGAAGGAAATAGCGGAAGAAAGTGGTTGAATTTGTTGTAAAGTTTATCAATGTCGAAAGACAGAATGTATGTGCTCAGTCACCAGACAGCGAGTTCCTCGAACTGATGTGAGTGCTTATCGGTTGGACCCAACAAATGATTGATGTGGGTCCTAATGGACATGATGGTGTTGTGAGTGAGTACTTTGACTTATTTTTAAGCTGATAAGTGATAAATTTTTGTTGAAGACATTTTACATATAAACATTTTCTAAATAGTCGCTCAAAATATTAAAAAATGTTGCAGACAGGCTAATTTCGAAAAAATGCATGAATTCATGAAAAAAAAATGTTGATTGGTGGCGGGCGAGTTTTTTATCAAGCTATTTTCAGATTATATGTGATTTTTTTTTGTAGTTTTAAAAAATGAAAAAATTATAACAACTTTTGATTGAAAAGCGAAAATGTCCATCCCGAACAGATAGAAACAGAACAATGAAATTACGCTGAATGTTGTGTGAGTTGGATGGAAGATCTGTGTGCATAATGCATATGTGTGTGAGTACGTGGGCGTAATAACATCCTCCCTCCCCCCTCCCAATCTGTGTATTGTGCGTGTGAGACAGCGTGGCAGCGTCCGTCGCCAGCCGCCCCGCTCGTGTGCGCTTCACATGTTCATTTTTGCCACTGTTCTCTCAAGCGCACACAATTCAATTAGGAATACAGAGAGAGAAAAGGATTAGAC
>JAEHOM010000211.1:0-14417 GCA_016433075.1 Hoplolaimus columbus | reverse complement strand
TCCGGCCATTCTCGAAATTTACTGGGCCACTAAGGCTCCTTTCTCTGTCCTGGGCACTCTGGCCATTCTCGAAATTTGTTGGGCCACTAAGGCTCCCTCCTCTATCTACTTCGAACAAATTTATACCATTATTCCCGCTTCCTGCCCTTTGATGTGCGCCATCGTCATGTGCAATGCTCGATAGCATCGATATGCTCATCGAATGTTCGCCGTTCTCGCTCTGATCATTGTGCGGCGTCGAGTGCCTAACTGATCTCGCATCATCAGCATGAAAATATAACTGATTAAAATTCGCATTCCCTCCATTAACTCCTATTCCTCCCTCATTATGCAAATTTGACCTTCGTTTCCCTGTCTGCCACTGATAAGCCCACGTTTCGTCTCGCCATTCGTCTCTGATTATCAGCTCGTCCGTCGCCATCGCCATTTGTCCTGTCGTCGGCTGTTCCGATCGATCTCCGTCCATCCACTGATCCATCAGCTCCATATCACCCGCTGTTAGCTGCATCGCCGTCTGCGCTAACTCGTTTCCTCCATTTCCGTTCTCATTTTCCCCTAAATTGTCCGAATAATTATTCAAATAACTCAATCCATTCCCATTCCTACTCTGATCCCGCCACCACGCCGCAACCGAGAAAAATTTATCAGTAAAAATGCAATAAAAACGGATTTCGCTTGGGTGACTACGCAAAAAGCGAAAAATTTTATCAGTAATGGACTACGCAAGCCACCTTCCGATCCGACCCTCCCTCGTTGGTAATGTATTCTTCCTACTTTTATTTCGTCCTTTTGTTGCTCTCTTCCTCTTCCTCTTTGACAGTTCAAAAACTTTCACATGCAAAAAAACCAGTTCCCCTCTTTTCCTAATCCAGGTGGAATGGATCAATGTGGCTGATTTGAGAAAGGACAAGTCTTTCCTGAAGCTACAGAAAAGACTGGACAAAGAGAAGGAGGAGATGAAGCGACGGCACATGAAGCTGCGCGAAAGTGTGCAGCGACAGCAGGTCCAATTTCTTTTGCTCAAAAAATTAATGTAATTAATGTTTTGTAATTAATGTTTTGTTCCCAAAATGGCAATGTCTCTTTTATACGAATATTGAAGTGGATGCTAATGCTTGTTTTATGCGCACAAAACGAATTTTGCTTCAACGATTTAATTTTTATCACCAATTTATTAATAACCATAAGATAATTAAGTTTTTTAATAAGAAATAAGAAATGTTTTTTGGATGCCTCATATCAAAACAAGGGAGGAGTAGAAATAATATATCAAAATAATTAATTATTGACCATTATGCAAATAGAAATTGTTTAATCTCACTGCACCAAACACTATCTAAATATCATTGCTTTGCCTAGTTTCAGCAGACGAGTGTTGATCGGCTTGTTGATCAAACGCAAAAGTTATCTATGAAGAGGCGCAACCACCAAAACAGCATGAGCCTGGGCGAGAAGAACAGCAACAATCCCCGGCACTTTTCACTTGGAGGCCGCGTTTCCGACCCCTCACAAGAACCAGACGTGGAATTGACTGGAGAACAGCAAAGGGTATGTATTTCTCGTGCAAAAAATGCCCTATTAGCAAAAAGCCTCATCAGGAAGCAAAATCTGGCAAAAATGTTCGGGTAAAGGTTTTTTTTAATTAAGCCCATGCTCCTATATAGGAAAGTAAGAAAAAGGTGAAGGAAGAATAAGTTCATAAGGAAGGAGGAAGTAAGGCTTTTCAGTATTCACTAAAATGATCCTTTTTTTTGTTGGATACTAAATTAGCAAACTAAATAGTTTCCGGTTTATATCGGACGTTTTCGGCTTCACAAATCTTTGCCAACAAAATTTGCAACTGCAATTTTTCATCTCTGACTTGTGAGAATTATTCACAAAAATATGAAGAGTTTGCTGAATAGATAAAAGCTAATAACCCCGGGCTATAAGGAGAATGGAGAATACGTCGATTAAGCACACTTTCGCTATATATTTACACAGAAAGGGAAGTTTTGGGTTTAATATTCAAAAAATAAATAAATAAAGTGTTCTAGAAGTAACCTATTCAGATGCGCTCTCTGGTGCAAACTCAAACCGACGAATGGTCGCAGCTTCTTAAGCGTCTTGAGCAAGAAGAATTTGAGCAACAAAAGGAGCAGATCAAAGAGCATTACGCTTTGCTCAAGCGCCTGCTGGCTGAGTGAGTTTTTGACTTGAAAAAATTTATCCGACTGAAATTAATTGTGAAATGGACTTTATCACTTTATCAGGCGACAACGGCAGCAGATGGTGGCGTTGCGCGTAAGGTTTGAGGCGGAGAATAAGGAGCTGAAGCAGGCGCAGACAAAAAAGAGCATGGAAGACATTCGGGCAATTCAGCAGGATAAAAGTGTGAAGGTGAGAGAAACTGTGACTTACGCAACTTTTATTGAGGTTATAACAAAAAGTTTTAGGAAAATAATTCATAGCTTACTTCTCAAAACTTCATTTTTCAAAGTTTCAAATGCCTTACTTTAATGCTTTCCATTCAAATAAAAGCTGGATAATCTTTTAATTTTTAGACCAAAGCGGAGAGAGATCGACGCATCAAAGAGCTAAATGAAAAGAATGTGAAGCTTTTTGTGGAGGAAAGAAAACGTTTGGCAACAAAGTGAGGAATGAACAATTTTTATTGTGTAGTTTCAAGTTTCAACAAGCATATAAACCTTGCATTTTTAGATGTAGACGGCATGAGGAACAGCTGAGCAAAAGGCATAGCGAGCAAACTGAGCAACTGGAGAAAGATGCAGCCAAGGCATTTAAAATTTGATTAAAACAAATATTGTAGTTTAGTTGAAAAATGTAAAATGTAAATTATTTATTTTGGTTGAAGATAGTGAATAAAAAAGTATTAACATAAAAGAAAAGTTTAACACTAAATTCCAATCCGTGTGCAGTCAAAAGATCTGCTGGACTAAACTTTTTGGCTAATCCACCCACTAGTTGTTTGCTTCTGAAGTTGTTGGTTATAGGCTTCCATTTTAACATGTGCTTCTTAAAATGTGCGCATTTTAACATTTTGAGATTTTGACCAGCAGACCTTTTGGTCAATTTTCCCAAATTTGTCAATCAGTGTAAAGCCTGTTATGTAACGATAAATTTTAGGAGTTTGAGATGGAAGAGATGGACCATCGGGAGTCACTGCTTGCTTCCCAACCCCAATGCGTCGTGTGATCCCTTCCACTCTTCTTCCACATGCATCAATCAACAGTTTCTTGATTCGATCATTCATCCATTGATCACTATTCATTCCATGACGCTTTCCATAACCTTCGTTCCCCAGACAGAAGTTGCCATTGTTTTCCATTTTCCTCCTTTCTTATACTAATGCTATATAAATAGTTTCCACAAATTTTATTTCTCAAGTTCATGAACAGATCACTATAATAAGAATACATATAATATAGAATTTCCCTCTCATTTAGTGCAGGTACAGAATTTGTTTGTTCTTTTTTGCATCATCCATCGGTCAAACGCACTTATGTATTTTTTCTGTTCTTGTTCACCACCATCAACAGCCCCATTTCATTACAAACAGATATGTACAGTATAAATGATATTATGTTTATGTGATGTGTGCCTTTCTCTCATAGTACAAACAGTCGTTAGCGTAGCCGAAGGACTACTCGGGCTTTAGCCATAGATATATTTTCCGTAAAATTTTTGTCTTTTATCCAAAAGGTTGGAAATTGACGGTTTTGATGGAATTGACGGTTCTCGCTAGCTAGACAGTGATAATTTGCCAATCTCAACATTTATTAGAAGTGACGCGATCTATAAATTTACTTAGTGAGGAGTGCACAAAAAGGACGCTGCACGTTGGGTAGGATCCGTGGGTGGAGTGCACAACTGCATGCACTATATATAAATTCAACGATGCCAGAAATCGAACTCATTGATCTGCGGACGATTGTCCGTTTTACGTCCCCCCCCCCCTCGAAATTGCCTATAAAAGTGGTACCATTCGATTTCTCGTCGAGCTGAGCATTTCTATCTCAATCTTTTGGTCGCAACTCTGAAAAATAAAAAGTTATAGCCTCATGAAAATTTAGGAAATTCAAAAGGGATCATGGGTTGTTAAAAAGAAAGAAAAGGACTAAAAGTTTGGTTTGTCCGAGAATATAAAAGGGAAAATGGTGAGACGAGGACAGTGGTAAGGAGAACATGAATTGTTAAGTAGTAAGTATTGTATCATAAGATATATTTTCAGTTATTACAGAACAATTTATGAGAACAGAGTTGTTTTGTTCAAGAAATGATTAAATGTTGTTGGGCAAAAAATTGGGCGAATTAGGATAGAAAACGTACACTGATCGAGAAGGGGTAATCGGGTTAAGTGAGTTCGAGTTGATGAGGGATGAGCGGAGTGAGGGAGGGTGTGGGGTAGGGAGAAGAGGTCGAACGGCACTGACAACTGACGAAGTGCACCTCGATTTGCCGTTCGATGATGATCGAACCCATGCTGAGGCCAATGCTGCTCATTGACGAGCCCAACCGGCCGCTTGCTGCAACGTTTGGCGGCCATTTCCGGTGCGATTGAGCGCCGCCCGAAGAACGACCGGGCCTGAACAAAGGGATGATCAATCATCCTTTGTTGGGATGCTGATGAGAGCAGTCACTATGTACTCACTCGACTCGCATTGATGCGGACAACTTCCGGCACTTGTTCACGTCGTAGTCGTACACTGTGCTGCGCACCAGTGCACTGAGGGCCCGACGTGGCGCCGGTGGCGTGTCCTTGCCGGCCAACACACGCGAAGACAGTCGCGACGGAGCAAGTGCAATTGCGACTACGGTGTCGCAGGAATGCACGATGGTGGGCACCTCTGGCACAAAGTCCTCTAAGACCCCACCACCGCTGTTGGTGTCCGGCGGGACGGAACAGCACGCGGTAACCAATAGTTTGCGGCGGAAGCGATGCTTTTTGGGTTTATTGTATTGGGGACAGATAGGAAAAAAGTGAGACCAGAGAAAATGATGAGTTTGATGATATGGAATGTGCAGATGGTAGAGTTCAAATTGTGAATTTCAGTCAGTCGAACTGACCTGGAACTTGCTCTCCACTTGTCCATCCGCACCGGCCACCCTTGGACTTTGGGTTGCCCCGGGCGTGTCTTTGATGCCCGGCAACGGTGATTGGGTGTTACGAGTTGCTCCATCCGCCATGGACATCACCGAGTTGGCCGCTTGCAGTTGTGCTGGTCCGGTTCCGCCTCCATTGCTTCCGTTTTGCATTCGTCGAATGGACGCATTCGAATCGAACTGATTGTCAAGCTTGCCCTTGCGCGTGCTGTTGGGTGCAATGTCTTCCTCAATGTCCAGCTCGTCTACGCCCATCTGCTGCAGTGCCTCTTCTCGCTTCTCTTGAGCTGACAAGTATGCCCTGAATGGGTGAGAAGTGTGTGAAGCCAAGTAAGAGCAAGGATTCCTGAAGAAATAATTCATCCAACCTTGGATCCGCAAGTGCATCCACCAGTCCCTTAAGCACACACATTTCAAAAGCTCTTAAATTTAGCACAGCATTACGCTTAGTTCATCCGGCACGTATGTCTTCAGTTGGAGATGCACAAACAAGGTCGGTAACGTCATCGGCTGGTTGTTCTCCGTTCGCAAAGAGATGTGTCGGTAGCCAGATTGGAGTCCATCCAGCGGCAGAATGCGTTGCCCAAGCTGTTTCCCGTTCTCGTCGTACACCGCAAACCGGAGGACGGCCAGCTCAGGAAGAATCACTTTGCGGAAGACGAAAGGCTTAAAATGTCCAGTAAAATGCGAATTAGAGCAACTACCACCACCTCCTCATTGTAGATGGGGTTCAGCCCATTCGCAGGGACTAGCTTGGTCCGATGTTCTTTGCGAATGGTGTCTGTCGGTAAACCATACCTATCAAATCCGATATTTCGCTAAAATTTAGCCTAATAAGTAAACTTAAAACTCACATCTCCACTTCAACGTAGGTACCCGTTTTGCGCTCACTGAGAAATTGACCCGAGATGATCTGAAAATCTCCCGTTAAGGATTTCATTTTAATTTAATTCGCCTTAATTACCTTGACTGAACAATGGGCAGCAATGACGCCATCGACTGGAGACTCGGAGAATGGATCAAATGTTCGATCCGGTCTGCGCATGAAGTCAGGCTTCAACAAGTAACCACATTGGCCATTAATTCTGTCGATTTAAAAATGTTAAGCCTTTGAATGAAAAGTTCTACACACTCAAATTTGCCCTGGTTTAGTTGCATGCACACGTCCGGCGTCTGAAAATTTAGCGCCACCATCTGGCACCCCGCGTTCCAGAAAATCTGAACGGAAACTCAATGATGATGCTTGGAGGTAGAGAGAGACCTGAGGTAGGAAGTTACTGGAATCCACACGGGCACCCTTCGGATATATCCTACTCAACTGGCGCTTGTTGTAATTGACAAATTCCAGTGCACTCTGCTTCAGAAGTCCAAGACCCGTACTTTCCGAAAAGGAAGACATGTGGAAGTGCAGGTCATTCTGTTCCGCCACATCAAAGCCTTGCGATAAGAAGCAATAAGGTAAAGATACAAACTGCTGAGTGAGGAGCAAGCATACCGGAAAATTTAACGGGATGAGTGTAGTTGATCAGTGAAGACAGCAACGGGTGGATGTTAGTGGTGGCCCCTTGATAGTGGTAGGTCTCTTGGATCTGATCAGAAAATGAATTATATGCAATGTTGGAGATGAACATCTCACTGACCAGCTTGAACAGCCGCTCTTCCTCTTCCTTGGTCAGTACAGGCTGAAACCGAAAAGATGAAGGAGATCAGGGAAGTTCGGGGAAGACGGACGCCGAAGGGGAGGAAACTGAAGGTGACAACGGCAAGGAAAATGCCGAAATGAGGAAAGTCAAGTAGGGAAAAGCAGCAAGCACACTGACAACAACCTCGGGAGCCAGTGCAGAGGTCCAATGGCCACAACCCCAATCTGTCCGATGAGTAATAACCGAAGTGGGTGTAAGGATGTTAGCAGGATAAGAACACACGGCACTCGATGAGAGGGGGACCAAAGCAAGCAAGCAAACAAGCAAGCACGGCATGCACGGCGCAGCGAGCAGAAATCCAGAGGTATTCATTCACAGACTGACTGACGACCACTGACTGGTCACCACTTCTTATTCGCATGCCTTTTTGGAGGCCGCACCGACGACACCACCCGCGCGAGCAACTGCCTTCTCCAACACACTGCTCCGTTTCGTCGGTTGTGCGTCTAACAGTGCGGCTGCCGTCGAGTGGTCAGTAGTGCTCTGCACCACTGAAGGGCGCCGAAAAGATCGCTTTTCGGATCGACCCGCGCCAGCTCCCGCTACGCCGCCGCCACCGCCGGTAACCAGGTTGAGCAGTGAGGAGGCCGATCCCTGGCCACTCCCAGTACGCTGACGACACAAATCGCTCGCAGGCGAAATTGGTATTGCCTCCATTGATTGTTGTTGGTTGGAACGCTGCTTTTGGAGAGAGAGAGATTGTGATTGTTCATGGGGGTAGCGGCGAAGGGAAGATAAAGAATGGACGAGTGATTATTGAATGGAGGAGGAATGCATGTTGTGTGAGGCGACGGCAAAATGTGAGGGATTAGAAAGCCAAATATTGGTTATTATTTGTAGGTGGGTACTGTGCTCTGATTAGACCTCGTCATGAAATTAGCAACAGTATCTCTCACTGACCTGCACCTTCTTGTTCAGCCCCAACGGTTGTTTGATCTTGCTCATGAAGGTGCCCTTGTTGTGCTCCGCACCTGCTCCGACGTCATTGCTGTCTGCTGGGACCGGCGGTGTAGGAGTGCCTGGAGGATGAGCGGTTGAAGAAGAGAGACCAATGCCCGAATTTTGGCGGGAGGGTGTGTTGGAGAGTGATGCGCGGTGAGAGGCGGAAGCCACAGTGGAAGGCATAAACTCGTCTGAAGATGGACAGTCAAAGAGCAGCAGATCACACAGAAGAGGACTGACTGGTATGGAAAGAGGCACTGGACGCAGTGGGGCCCAACCGGGGCTTAAACGGGTGCTGTGGGGGCGCTGGAGCCGGCTGTTGTTGAGCGGATGATAACGAGTTAGGTTGAGAGGCAGACGAAGCAAGCTCTTCATCAGCCTCCGGGTGCGCCCTCTGATCAGATGCGGTAGAGGCTGAAATAAAAATTCAAGCTCATTGGATTATGTGGATGATGAGGAAAGTGTGGCAAGAAAGTGAAAGAGTGCATGGAAGAAAGGATTGGCCAAAAGAAAGAAAGACAGTGAGATAGGACAGAGGTGCCAACGCCCGCCTTTCTGTTCATTCGGTTGCGTTCTGCTGCTAGGTGACGGTGACCGCGTTGTTCCGCCGCCTCCGTGGTGCAATGCAGCTCGCAGCAGCTCTTTGGCCACCGTCACGCGGTTGCCAAGTCCATCTACCAAATGGTCCTTCCGGCGTTTGGAACGCCGAAATTCGTAGTGAAAGGCGCTGAACAAGAGCGAGTGGTGTCTGCTGTGGTTTTGCTCAACCGGAGCTGGAGAACAGAAGATGAACGAATTGCGCGGGGAACAGTTCGATGAAGCGGACGAGCTAATGAGGACGAACAGAAGTACTTTTGTCGGGGGAGCATATTTGTATGATGCATCAGTACCAGGCAGAAGTGCCCAGAACTGGCCGGCTCGAGTTGGACTGTGGCAGCCTGCTCATGCTGGCTCGTCGGCTACCAAAATCCTCTCCACAACATCGGCTAACCGGTGCTGTTCGTGCCGAGCAACAGTGATCTGACGGCATACCATTATTCGGCGGCTCTTCAGGCAGATCAAAGGACAACGCTAACTCCTCGTCCGGACCGTAAAGAACGCCAACCCGACTTCCGGCACTCTCTGTCAGTCAGTTACGAGAAGGTCAGATAAGAATTATCAGAAAGAAGAACGCAAGAGATGAAGATGAGACAATCAGTTTCATGTTGCTCGAAAATAGGGACTGGAATTTTTGATGGGCTTATCGCGACAAGCCCGAATTTCGGTGAAATTCGGTTCCAAGCAACACTGGATCAAACAGATTACGAGGAACTCGTCAGAATACGATAAAAATCTCACGCGGTGACATGGCATCGCCTCCGGCATCGTTGGCTGCTCCCGTGTCCGCCACGGTCGCCGTCTGCGCAGGTTGTGCCTCATCTGACGGCTCGTCCTCCTCGTCGAGCAGTCGTCCCTGGTTGAGTGCCTCCAGCTGTCGATGCTCTTCCTCCTTCTTCAGCCGCTTGTTCTTGATCAGAATTTTGCGACGCAGACGGTTCGGTGATGGCAACGCTACGCCAGGCTCCAACGCGTGGTCATCGAGTGGTTTGCTCAGCAACATCTCCCCGAAAACCTCCAAACAATATTTGGCCATCTTCAGCTGGTTGGACTGAAAGGGAAGAAAGTGCATTCTTGGTAAAATCGGAGCAAACAATCGGAAGAAATCCAATTTGTTTTCTTTCATGATAGTTTTTCGTTTGAATAAAATATCTTTATTTTTCTCTAATTTTGATATTTCATTTTAAAAGTTAAAGAACACTTACAAAGCAAGACGTAAGTTTTCGCTTCAAAAAATCGTTTAAAACTGTTCTGCTAAAGGCTTGTTTGCTTTTATTACCCTGGTGAGGTTGGCCCATTTTACCTTACAAGATTTCATATATTTTCTGATTTATGTTTCTTTCATTTTTCTTTATTCGACCTTGGAACAGTGGTTTTCGAAGGATAAAATGACGGGGTAGTCACTGCGCGCGAACGCCGTCTCCTTGATTTGATAGAGCACTTCCTGAATTGTGAAATTCAAATGAAATCATCCAAAAAAGATTCAAAACTTGCCTTGAAGAACACGTCTGTGCACATTGCTTTACCTGAAGCCAAATTCAAAAATGCCTAATAAGTAAGGTGTCTTGCTCCAACTTACCGTGTGTGATGATCGGCTCGCCCTTGTTCTCGCCAGTCCCATCCCAGCAGTCCAGCTCAATGCACCGACACCCTGACAACAGCACCTGCCGATAGATCTCTGTGGAGCTCTTGCCTCCGTATTGGCGACCAGTCAGATAGGTGTTGTGTGAGCTGAAATCCCATCGATCAACCATAGTGTGCGTATTCTGGGGTATAAGGCAGTCAATACCTGTTGATAAAGTAATGGCACAGAGGCTGTTCCATGTCCTGATACAGCTCGCTTCGGTCCAGGAATACGGGTGCATTCTCGTCAGAAAGTAGAAAACGTAGGAAACCATCGCCGGACATTTTGCCTTGAGCTATATAGGACTCATCCGACTCGTACTTGGCAATGATTTGCTGGACGCGGTCCTGGTCAAAATGCGGGAACAGAATCTCGTTGAGACGAGGGTCCCTTTGCTCATCGTTCAGGAACTGGAGCAATCGGTCCCGAGTCAGGTACTCCTTCTGACCCGAGCTTAAGTAGAGGCATCATTTTCCAATAAATAGTGTAAATGACGAGGCTTACAGTCGAACAAACAGTTCCTGCACGTCTGTTCGTGGACAAATTTTGTGGTAAAGTCGGAGGAACTTCTCGAAGGTGAACAAAGCAACTTCCAAGTCTTCGCGTTCCTGTAAAAATCCGGTTTTGGAATAAGAATCGGTTTGAGCCATGGTTTCTTCAAACCAACAACACGGCACAGATCAGTTAAAAACAATACAAGTAGTGAATGTGTGTCCCTTGTCCCAAAAGAACCTTCTTTCGTCGGCGTCGCGTCCCATACCGTTCCGCCTCTCCACATCGATAGAAGCTGCTGATCTTTCGTGCCAAAAAACCCTTCTTATGTCGATAGTCCTGGCGTGGAGTATTGGCTGAGCTCTTGCGACGAACCACCTAAAAGTAAGACACAACACAAACACCAAAATTTAACACACGCATCACGAAATGGTGTAGGTAGTAATGAGGAAGGGCAAAACGCACACAAAACAACAACAATCAACAACAACGACAGGACGAGTTGAATGTGAGGGTTAGCCTCGGGGCAGAATGAGTTGAACTAACAACGATCGACTGACTCACTTTGTCACCGGAGAGACCAAGGTCGGCCAGACACTTGTGCACCATTTTTTCTGGTTTGCCGCTGGCAAAGGTGCGCACGATGGTCCGCAACGGGATCCGACCTCGATCATTGGTGGCCAAACAGATGGAACGCCAGCTTAATGATGAGGGAAGGAAGGTTGATGACCCTTTGAACAAGCAATGAACTGTTTTTGGAGACAGTGCATCGGGCAAGCGTGCCGGAACTTGTTGTTCCGCCGAATGAACTCGTTAAGAGCCGACCGCCACTCACGTGCCACTTGCGCACTCCTTAACAGTTCAGATAAATAAGTGATTATTGTGATGAAAATGAGTTTTTAATTGCCTCTTTTCTACAAAATTTATGATTGCTGATGTTTTGTTCTTTTATATTATAGTTTATTGAAAACTATGCTACCTTGCAATCAAGTAAAGGCCGTTCACGGTGACCTGAACGGTTTTCACATTCGCAAAGTGCATTCCTGATGACAAACCAGGTCTTGTCCATAGGTAAGCCAGATGGTCCGCTCTTCCAGTGATTCTGTACCGAGCTTTGTACGCTGCTCCAATTCGTAGAGAAGCCGACCATCCTTGATGGTGCCTGAGGGTCTCGCCTCCCATACCTTCAAATTTCGACCTCATAGAGTTAATAATACCTCATAGAGATAGTAACAAAAATTGCTAGAATCACCTCATTGAATACAAATTGTGTGGAAGAGTTTTTGAAGCAATTTGCTTTTGCCTATTAAAAATAAATGAAAATATGCTACAAAGAGAAAAAAACAATGAAGAGGAAAAGGGTAGGGAAAAGTCCGCCT
The DNA here is from genome assembly GCA_016433075.1 of Hoplolaimus columbus. NCBI lineage: Eukaryota > Metazoa > Nematoda > Chromadorea > Rhabditida > Hoplolaimidae > Hoplolaimus > Hoplolaimus columbus. The sequence continues at coordinate 2,577 of JAEHOM010000211.1, read as the reverse complement.
TCTAGATGAAAAAGATGGAATCGAGAGGCGAGAGGGAACAAAAATAAAAATTTTCGGAAAATATTTATTGAAGAAAAAGACAAAATTGGACAATTCCTAAAAAATTGTCTAAAATTAACAAAAAAATTTCCCTGTGGGCCGCCAAAACAAACTAATTTTATTCAAAATATCCCTTCCCGAAACCCAAAAAAATTTCTGGTTACGGGCTTGTGAGTGTATGCAGTAACTACGGTTTAACAAATGACGACCGGTTTATGACATGACATTTAATAGATATAAGGGTACTGGTGTAGACGTGTAGACATTTTGACGTAGAGGGAGTGGGGGGGGGCTAGATTAAATACAAATCATTTTTCGACGCTATATTTTTATTCCGAGTGTTGTCTGCAAGGTTTCTATCTTAATCTGTACCAGGTGCGAGCATAAAAAAGTTACCTTTTGTTTTTGGCAGATTTTTTCAAAGTTTTTTGAAGAAACCCTAGCATATTTGGTACGGCTGTGTAGCCCAGGAAGTTCTCTTTTAAATGCTGCTTTCCTTTTTGTCACTACAGCTACTCTTTAAAAAGTTATAGTCAGTCGTGAAAACGCACTTTTTTACGCATAACTTTATGATTTATGTAGGATTTGGCCCACAATGATTATCAATCGATAGAGCACCTCAAAATCTATTAGACGGGTCTACATGCGCAAGAATTCCACCATCGGGTAAAAATTTTTTCCCATCATTACTGTTTTTTCGCCCATTTCCGCTTGTTTTAAACTCCTTTAAAATCAACGCGGATCCGAAAAATAAATACATATTCGTGCTCAGCTCGAGACGTAGTGCTTGTGTTTTACCACCAACCATGGGTGATTTGATTGGTCCAAAATGGTTTTTCAGCCATGTCCGTGGAAATGAAAATTGACCCTTGCTGACGAAATAGCCTGTAACTTTTTTAAATATAGGGGAAGAAACAAAAAGGAAAGCAATATTTAAAGGAGGACTTCCTGGGCTACACAACTGTACCAAATATGCTGTTTCTTCAAAAAACTTTGAAAAAATTTGCCAAAACAAAAGGTAACTTTTTTATGCTCGCACCTAGTAAATCTATCTTAATTGTGAGCGGTTCAGCAGACATACTGACCTGGGTCATGTCAAGCAGACACGCATCTTTTCCTTTCGGCTCCCAAACCAGGTAGAAGCCGAACTCGTCGAGTCGTACGGGACAGCCTGGATCCAGAATGTTGTTTTCCTGAACAAAGTGAATAGTGTGGAGCTTGTTGATTGCACTTGGATAAGGGCATAAAACACACATCGTCGTATCGATCAAAGGTGTCGCCCTGGAGCAGCATCTCCGGAATGCTGATCTTGGTGCGCCAGCTCCATGACTCCTTTGCGCTGCTGCAGTTAGTAGTAGTCGACATTCCCTTCGCTAGCTCAGTGAGTCAATCCAGGCCACAGAGCGACTGTGGCCCAGGCTAAGTGGGCGTCGCCTTGTTGTCAACCTTTGCCGTTTCTTCGTCGTCTTTGGCGTTCAAATTAATTTAAAAGCAATTTGTCAATTGACTCTCGGCTCTTGGGAGAAATCGTCACACTGGCGCTGAAGAAGGAATGGAAAGGGAAAAGGAGACAGAACAAACAGGTTTTGTAGGGCATCACCCACCGAAAGAAGAAAACGCGAGGCAACGGTAATGAATGAACACGATTGATGAGAATGGAAAATAAATTGGCATTGGAGAGGGCGATCTGGTCAAATCTGCCCTTCCAACCAAGTATTCCCCCCTTGTTGGTGGGCCTCAAACTGTCTGGCGACAGATAGAGGCGGGGGGGGGGATAGTTGGGGAATCAGCAGAACAACTCCCCCGCCCCACTTAAACTATGCAGTCGGTGATTCAATGGATGTCCAATGTGTGAATGAAGGAGCAGAGTGAAAAGGAGGAATGAACGCGATTGAGTGAGTTGCTGCTGCTGCTGTGTGTGGCGTACTCGCTCTCCACCACCACACGCCCTCCCCCAAGCGTGTCCAATCGATTTATCGTCGGTGTAAGTATTATGGCTCCATTTGGTCCGTTCACTAATCCCTACTTGTTCGGGGGCACTGGGAGTTAGGTTTGGGCTAGCTGCTGTTGCGGGATGGTGGGTTGAGAGGGAATGAGCAAACAATGGGGCGGGGTGGATGGGAAAAGCGCCCGTATGTCCATATCAAGAGAAGCATACCGTTGCTGTTGCTGTATGTACAGTGTACACACAAACCCATGGTAAAATTGATTGAAACTGCAAAAGAACACTTTGGTCATTAATAAGCTTAGAAATGTACATAAGGATTGGGATGAATAGGTAGGTATCTAGATATCGACTTAGCTATTCACTCAAAAGACCACTTCATATGTACTTCATATGCAGGCTATTTGGATGTCTCTCTTATATAAATTTTTATTAAGAATTGTGTCTTTGGACCAATGTCTTACTAAGTAAGTTTTTTCGGTGATCATTGAAAGTAGTGTTCGGCGGGACCAGGATCGGGCGGGAATTCCCGACCATTTTCAGGTCCCGGTCCCGATTTTGCTCAGTCCCGGTCCCGGCTCGGGACTCCCGAT
>JAEHOM010000210.1:0-14432 GCA_016433075.1 Hoplolaimus columbus | reverse complement strand
GCTGCAGAAATTTTGGGCTGCGCCCGCTATTTAAAGGTGGGGCATTTTGTGGGGCGGGCATTTTGTGGCGCCCCCATTTTAATTAATTATTATTCACGCTTTCTTTTCCTCTTTTCAACAGAGCGGCGACGCTGTGAGAGCTGGAGCCGAAAGTTCCTATTTTCACAGCACTGCTATTGACCAGTGGTTAATGATATGGAAATGGACAATTAGGAGTTAGGAGACACATTTTCGGCACAATTCTCGATATTCCTCTGTTAGAATTGGTCTACTTTCTTTAAACATCTTTAAACAGGTCGGTGGCCCTCTTATTTCATAAAATGGAATTTTTCAAGCAGCGGATCGGACCACCAATGTCTGAATTTTTAATGAAATCAATTTGGAAAATTTTGTTAACTAACAAGTAAAAACTTCCTATTGGTTTGGGTGACTTCCGGAAAAAATATTATTCAATTTTTATGATTTTTTTTTTGAAATTTTCGAGAAATCAAGCCTACAAAATTTAGAGCAACACAGAAATACGCACCCAAAAAAATCAATTTTTTCAGAGTCGCCAAATCAAAATACTATTTTCAGAAAAGTTTCCTTATCATGTGGGAACTCTCGAAAAAATACTAAAATTTTTCTGGTTGAAAATCTCCGAGAGAAACCCGGTTCGAACTCGATGACCTGAAAAACATGAAAATTGACCCTCGATTTTCACAGGGTTGACCCCCTACTTACCTGAAAACCGATGGCACCATCGGATGAACCATGAAAAATTAATTTCAGGATGTGTGCATGTCGACTGTGCTTTAGGCACATTAAGGTACACTTCCTGAAAAATAAGGTCCGGCAGATCTCTACAGAATGTCGGCAGTTTCGTTCGAAAGACGGACAGCGGATTCTAATTCTGCACCCCCGAAAACGGGGGTTTTTGGAGATTTTCAAAATTTGCACAATTGTATTGGAAAGTGGGATCTGTCTGGATTTCTCCTGTTGTTCAGCTCAGCTGGCTACAGTATGCTGTTAATGAACTTTTTCTTCATTTTGTCGATACATGGGGAAGGAATACAATTCTATGACTCCCTTTTTCTCTCTCTGCTGATCTACTATTTCTCTCTTCCTATCTCTTCTCTTCTTTTGGATTGATGTCGCAAAAAGATTCGAGAGAAAGTCCCAATGTGCAACTTCAGAAGCCGCAGCAGTACTATGCCCTTCACTGTGTGAGATTGACGTGGTGGAAAATTTTTCAAATTTACATGAGGCTTTGATCCGTACGTAACCAAGCGCAGAGCGCAGAATTTCGAAAATCCGAACTCAGATTCGTGATCAAGCGCACTTTTTACCCTGTATTTAGCTTTTATCCGACAAAAAACCATCAAAAATTTGAAAACCCCCAATTCTTTAGGATTACAATGGATAAATTTAAAAGGACCTCAGAATTTGTATGATGGTTATGAAAACCTTAAAAATGGTGAAAATTGCCTTTATTTTGTATCGTCTTTTCTTTACCTTATCAAATTTCCACTCAAAAAACAAGATCTTGAGCAAATATTAGGGCAAAAGGAGGGGGTGAAGTGAGTTAAGGAAGGGAGTCCGTCAATGTGTGATGTGGGTAGTTCGGCGAACAACTGGCAACTCTGCTGTCTTCAAGACCGGGGGCTTTCTCTCTCTCTCTCTCTCTTATGCCACGGTGGGTTTGGATAATGGCTAACACACGTGGGCAAGGGCAAGCAAGCCGTCCGACGACCGCCAGTGGCGCTCCTGCTTGCTGCTGTCCTTTCCTCGCTGTCTGTCCCCACTCCCCATCCATCAGCCCAGTCCTATCCATACCTTCTTTCTCGCTTCTCCGTCCCTCACTTCCTTCCTCTCACCTCTCTCTCTCTCCTCTCCTTTTGCGCTCCCTCCCTCCCTCTCTCTCTTCCCGTTGCGCTTCACCCTTCACCCGACTTCCTTCGTCTCCGTTGCTTTTCTCCTCCGTTTCCCCAAATTCAGCCACACCTCTCCCTCCTTTTCATTCATCTTCCTTTTTCCACATCCGTTGCCCAGCGCCAGCACTTCCTTCTTTGTCCTTCATCCGCTTCTCAATTCACTTCCCTCCCCCCACCTCTCCCACTTGTGTGTTTACTTTCACTCACTCCTTTTCTCCCTCCCTCTATTTTAGATGACCTCGTTCAAAAGAACTGTGTTCGTCTCCTTCCTCCTCCTTTCCATCCAATTGTTGCTGTCCATCCAGCTGCTGATGATGATGTCCTTGTCCAGTGCTGCTGGTCCTCCCAACAAGCGTAAGATTCCCTGGTTGGTTGCTTCTTTTCCGACTGCTGCTATGCTTCCTTCTCCTCCTCCTTCTCTCACCTTTCTCTCCAGCAAAAGAACGGCATTCAATCGGCGCACAACAAATTATCAGGCATGGAAGGAACAAATGACTGTGTGTGAACTGCTTGAAAATTACGATCCGGCGGTGCGACCATTGGGCCAGAATCCGATGTTGGAAAAGAGTAAGTGCCGTAAAACTAATAAGCCAGTAGCGACATCCTTATTAGATTTTCGGGATTTTTTTTTTCAATTTACAACGTATTTTATTTTTTTATAATATTCCAAAACAGCAAAGCTGGAAAAATAAACACATCATTTTTAAAATTTTGTGTAAATTGTGTATTTTAGGTTTCATGATTAGCGCCCCAAAGTGCCTTATTCTTATTATATATGCCATTTTCACAAAAATCTGGGGATAGGGAGGGGTTATAAAATAGAAAAAGTACCGAAGCGTGATTTATTCCAATTCCATCATTCATAATTCAGCAATTTCTAGCCAAAAACGAAAAATGGAAAATGGACAATTTTTCTTTTCAGTCGCCAGATAATAAAAACCTAAAAGTGTTGGTTTGAGGATTGAGGCATTGTAAGGAAGATTATTTGTTAAGGAGGTCCAGTGGTGGTCACCACCTCTCTGTTCGTCAACTCGATCAGTGCGGTCAGCGAAAGAAATATGGTCAGTCAGAGTTCCTTTATTTAAAGGTCGTGCCAATTTATGAGTTAAAATGAAGAACGCCCTGATTAAAAATCGGGCTCTCTCAAATTTAAAATGAAAGACCTACAAATACGGTATCATTCGACTTCCCTCATCGGTCAAAATAAGTCGTAAGAGTTGAGATGAAGTTACGCCAAGTTGCCTGACAACTTTACGCAGCTATAAGTAAAAAAATGCGCCAGCTCGGCTTCGCCTACGAAAGGACACTTGTCGTGCTTTGGGTTGACTTTCGAAAAAACTTGTTTTTTTTTCTTCTTCAAAAAATCAACAGGTCACAATACTTCCCATTTCCCAACTAATTATTGATCGATTGGTACATCCATTATTTGTTTCCAAGGAGTACGTGGTGCAGTTCCGCTTCCAGCAAGAGTGGATGGATGACCGACTCTCTTTTGGCGCGGGGGAGGCGCACACCTTTGAGCACATCTATGTGGCTCGGGATCAGACAATCTGGATACCGGACAGGTCTCTCTCTGACTTTTTGGAGAGTGGTGAATCCCGCTTGACTGCTTCTAATCAGCTTCTTTCAAAATGAACGGAGCGGTCACTACCATCTTTTGGACCAGGAAAACCGATTCGTAAAGGTCCGATCGGACGGCCATGTCACCTACAATCGTCGGTTGACACTCACATTGGCTTGCAACATGAACTTGCTCAAGTCAGTGGGAAGTTTGGAAAGGCAAAATTCTTTCTGCTCTGATCAGGTATCCGATGGATGTCCAGGGCTGTCTGATCGACTTTGCCAGCTGTACCGTTGTTGTTGTTGTTGTTTTTTCCATTTTCTGTTTCCTGTTGTTCAGATGCGTACACCACCAACGACATCATTTACCAATGGGACCGAGTCGGTGTGGAGATCGCGAGGACGGCCAATGGTGCACTGCCTAACTTTGAGATTGCTGCGCTGGAGAACGACACCTGCGACTCGGTGACCAACACCGGCACCTATTCCTGCCTTCGGGTCCGCCTGACTCTCCGCCGCGTGTTCTCCTTCTTCCTTCTCCAGTTGTACATCCCATCTGCAATGCTAGTCGGTGAGTTGCCCATCTTCTGCTGGGCAAACCTTCTCTCGTCACATACACTTTCAAGCAAAATTGACTTTAATTCCAAAATTTTTGGGCATTAGTACCGAAAATCTGGCTCTGAATTCCTCGATTTTCACCTAACATTCCATCCTCGCTGTCGTAGATCTTAAGGCCCAAACTCTGACCAATACATGCGCAAGGGTTGGGTCGGCACCCTGTTCATAAACTTTAGGACCCCTTCGTAAAAACTGAAATAATTATCAAAAAAAATGCAATGAATGGTTGTTGTTCGACCCACCCACTTGCCCATCTATGGTCTGACCCCCACTTGCTCATCAGGTATGCTCACACTTTTATCAACACACATTGATAAAGCAAAATTCCATTCTTTGGCTCATTGATAATTAGCAGACGCGCATACCCTTTTTTGTTCTAAATTTTGCGGAAAAAAATACATTTTTTTGACGAACGCCAACTAATTCTGACGTACATTTGGAGTTCCCACCCTCAAATTAAATAAAACGATGGAATAGGAGAAAATTTGATTAATATTCATAAAGGAAAAATTAATAATTTTTAAGTTATTTTTTTCGGATTCTTGCGGAGAACGGCGAATAGTTTCACCATAAACTGTCCCCATAATTTCGGGAGATTCACCTTCGGTGCGTAAGTATGATAAAGGTTGCCAGGGATGTATCCTCTCCTCACTGGCCGCACGCAGGTCGGTATTAGACAAAGTTTTTTGCTTACAAGTTTTAGAGGCTAATAAGGAAGCTCGTTCGTTAGTCGTCGTATGTGAATGGGCCAAATAACCAGATCCTATGCGGATGCATACTAGACATACCATCCGTGTCCGTTTTCCGTCCATTTTTCCCATATGTCAGTTGTGGCTACGGAAGGGAAAAACAAACTTGGAGGTGAATAGATTGTATCCGAGGCTTTAAAGCGGCGCAGATAGGCAACGCTGAAAAAATTCCGGTAAAATACCAGGATACCAGCACATCTTTTAGGTATTTAGTTTAAATAAAATCGAAAATTATGATAATTGCGAAGGATTTCGAAGAAGATTTTTACGAATGTGTTTAACGTGTTTAATGTGTGAATTGGTTCCAAAATTCGACTTTATTTTATAAACTTCCCGAAGGGGTCTCCTGGGTTTCCTACTGGATCGACTGGAAGTCAACCGCGGCCCGGGTGCCCCTTGCCATTGTCACTCTGCTCACGATGATCACCCAATCCCATGCCATCAACTCCAACCTGCCTCCGGTTAGCTACGCCAAATCCATCGACATCTGGGTTGGCGGTTGCGTGGTGTTCATTTTTGCCTCTCTGATCGAGTACGCTATCGTCAACTACATGGGCATCCTTGATGAACACAAACAGGTACGGTAGATGTTACCACTATGCTACCGTACTATCTGGCTCTTGCCTTTTGTCATCAGATGCGCAAGATCACTGCCAACCGGACTCGGTTGAGCAACGTGCTGGACAGCATGGCAAATGCGGCTGCGAACGCGGACATCATTCAGCCCATCAAGAGGGTTGGGTTCAGGGGCCAGAAGAGGGTGAGCAGCCGAGAGCTTTGGCTGACAGTTTGCAATTTGCATTGATCATTTTGTGCCAAACAGAGCCTTCTGCGAAAGCGGCGCAAGCTTCAGTTGGACTTGCGCTATGAAGAGGAGCCGGAACAGGAGCAACTGGAGCTGAACGATGTGACGGTGACGACGGGAGCCCAACGACACCAGGACCTGATACGGGAGCGTGAGCCAGGCTGGACCATGCAGGTCCCATCTGATGTGTGTTCCATAGCACAACACAAAGTTGTTTTGAAACTGTTCAGGACGTGGGCGATTTGGTCTATGTGGGGCAGCGAAAACGGGTCGAGGTGAGTGGGGTGTGGAGGGAAGTGGGATTCCAAGTCGTTTGGATGTGTTTGGACGTTGGACTATGTTTCCAGTTGATCCGTTGGTGCAGTTTGCTCAGTGAACGGGGTCGGGCTGAGCGTATAGACATCATCGCCAGGTGAGATTTTTTCTGACTGGTCACTGCTCAATCGGCATCCATGCTCCCAAACAACTTCATCGCTGACCTTTCCTCCCAGAATTGTGTTCCCGATCGCATTTGCTCTGTTCAACTGTGTGTACTGGAAGGTGAGCTCAATCGCAGGTGACACGTGTCCCTTATGTGTGTGTTCATTCCTTCCCAAGATTTACTTGGATGATGAGTATGGCATCTAGATGGATGTCATTTTGCTGACGACCAGCTTTGATCTCATATTAGAAACGGTGTACAGTTCAAAATGAGTTTAGAAAAGACTATGTTTTTAATGGTTCAATAGTTCTTCACTACTCATTGATCATTTACTGATTATAACTCGATTTGTGATTACTTTTTACCAAGCAAATAAATAGTTGAGCCAATGGGCAAATGTGCTAAGCATTCTGCAAAGTCCTCGTGGTCACTTCATTCGGGATGTAAAAATGAGCAAGGAACAAACTCACTGTCGTTCAACAATCCACCACACGCAATAACTTGCAATAACAACAAACATTTTGCATCAAAGAGCTACTTGATCAAATGTTCAATACTCCTGCCTAGTCATCAAACCCCTACAGCATGCTGCTGTTTGTTCTTCCTGCTGCTGCTCGGCACGCTTTCTAGTGAAAGGAGTTTAAGCAAAGGGTTTCGGACGGACAGTGCATGAGTGCATCCACCATTTTGCCAAGTAATCATCTGATGACCATCAATCACCCTTTCAACCGGCAAGGAATGCTGAATCAGTCAACTTCAGCATTCCTTTTTCCAACAGAAGGGAAGAATGGAGCTCAAACTGACTTTTTTGGAAGAACATCTGACTAGTGAGTGAAGAATAAATTATGGGTGCGCAAGCGAACATGTTTACTGGTTAGTGCTTTTCTGTTGACTGTCCTGCCTCACAAAGGACGTGATTTGATGTTGAGTGAGTCAATATGAGTGAGTGCGCTGATGCCGACCGATCTCGCCCCTAGTTCCCCTCTCCGATCCCGGCGCATCTGGGTCAGATAAGCATCTATCTGCCTAATGAGCTTGTTAGCCTCCACTATCTTCTGATGGTCCGGCGATGTTCTTTCACTCTTCAGTCAGTCTTCCCCTTTGAATTGCCTTCCTTTCATTCACTCGCTCCTTTGCCTCCCTGCCGATGGACTTGCTGCTCAAACAGTCCATCGCGGTCAAGAGGTTGGTGGTCCACAGTCTGCTGACCACTAATAATGGTTTGTGTGCAGTTTGGTGCTTTATGGCGGCGTCTCTCTGGTCCATGGCTTGCTCTCCCGCATCGTGATGACCAAGTTCTTCTTCGACTACCCCATCGTGCTGGTCATGTTTCACGTAAGTTGAGCACCGCCCTCCGTTAGGACTGCTGATCTGTTTACCACAAAGATGGCGCTGACGTTGACACTGATCGAGCTGGGTAGGCTGATCAAACTGCTTAAGGTGCAGCCGTACACGGTACTAATGGGACAAAAATGCCTCTGCCCAAGTCATCATCTCTTTTCAGTTCTACCGGGGCAAGGACATGTTCCTGCCGTCGTTGTTCTATTCCCTGTCACAGTACTGCTTGATCATTCTGATCTCTGATAATCACAATCTGATCCCTTACCATTTTCGCAAGATACATTCTCCTTAACTCCCTGGACGGCATCACCCTGCCTTTCTTCCCGTTCCTTCAAAAGTTCTTTGCGTTGCTTGTCATACCCTTCTATGTTTTGTTTCTGCGTCGTCAACGCCCTTCCGTCCAAACTTTGGTTAGCTTCTCTATTTTTTAACTCTGTACTTCTTGCCAAGATGGTCCTTTTCTGCGTGTGCATGGGTTCTGCAATGTCCTCTGTGTTCGAACTGATCCTGGATCTTTGGGCATTGGCTTATTCTGTGCTGGCCCTACTAATGCTGACCACATCGCTAGTCTTAATGGAGCGACTGCACAGTCAAGGCAACTCGGCTCTGGAGTTGATCTACCAGAACAGCTTCAACTGCCTGTGTCTGTTCCTTATTGCTGACATTGTCCAGGTGTGTGAGTCTAGCCAAGCTTCCAGCTACATCATCTGCTTATCTCACCCAACAACCCAGGACGAGATCCGCGACGCGTACATGTACCTGCAGACATCCACCACCCCGGTGTTCTACGTGTGTCTGCTATCGCTAATCATTGTCGGTGCATTGTGTCACGCGGTGTTGATCCATTGCATCACCAATGCCAACACGTGTATGATGCATCCGAACCCTCCCCTCCTTCCTCAATCTGCTCAGCAATCAATGTCCACCTTTTTCTATTCAGTGAACACTGCGATCGCCTACAATTGCTCTGCCGCTATTCAGGTCAATAAAGACCCCAGAGACTGTTTCCCTGAATTCACTTGGCCATTAGGTGCTCGTGGCCTATGCCCTGTCCATCGAGGTTGCTGCACTGAAAACGCATTGTTCTAATCTCCTTCCCAATAGGTGTTCTACGACTCTGAGCCGGACTGGAACAACATCTTCGGGGTATTGCGACAATCAATCCCCTTTGCATAAATGCCAACCTGTCTCTCTCTCTCTCTCTCTACATGTTGTTTTCTTATTAGATTGTATTGGCACTAGCCGCCACTGTGTTCTACTTCGTCTCCAGCCAGGACAGGGAGCTGAAGCCCCAAGGGCATCTTGAAATGCAGGGAGCCAAATACCGACTCTTGGCCCAGTCTTGATTGGCCCAACAAGGGATGATGCATCATGGTCAACCAACCGACCCTCCCACATCAAAGTGTCACAAAATGCAAATTTATCAATTTAATGTCAAACGAATCGATGGACGGGAGGGAATATGAGCGTAGTTATGAAGAGTGGAGTCCCTGAGTGTTTTTTTATGAATGGATGGATATGAGTATTCTGATAAAATAAATGTCTGTGGAATTATGAACGGTAAAAAGGAACGGCAAAAGGCAAGCAGCCACTTGAACGAGTACCCGACAACTGAACAGTTCAGCAGGAATCGGCCAGAAAACGACGCAATCTGGCAAGGTAGGCAGACAGATCCTGGATGGGGAAAGGACAGAGTAGACAAAGTTCCCAGCCACAGGCCCGAGGGCATACACACACTACCTTGGTGTGGATCATCTGGCTGACCAGAATCTGCAGCAAGCAATCCGCCTCCTTAAGTAATGTCATCATTTTCACTACAAACATGCATCACCAAGGAGAGGGAGGAGAGAGGCGGGCATTCATGCCAAGGTTCGGCAAATGCCGGAAGGGTCGATAAACAAAAAAGTCATAAGCCAAAGTAAAAGACTGAAAAGGAGGAAAGTTTGCTTTTTGCAGAATGTCCTCGATGACGTGTACATGCCAAGCCAACTCCCAGCCCGCCCAGTCACCTTGATCATCCCCGATCGTCCTGTCCCTGCCAGTCCGATGTTGTCCTGCTGCTGTAGTTCCCTAAAGCTATGCTGCTGCTGTTGTTGTGGCAATGTTATGCCGCCGAACAAGTGTTGGAGGATCAGCAGCCCAGGGGGACTGTTCAGCGAGGGCGCATTAGGTCGGGGCGGCGGAGAGAGCTGACCGCCACTCGAGGGACCACATTGCTGCTGAAGGAGCGCGTTGATCAGATGCGTTTGCTGGAGCAGGTTGAGCAGAGAACCACTGCTGGCGGCAGAGGAGGAGCTCGCGGGCGGAGTGGCGGATGTCTGCTGCCGGTGAGCGGACGATGAGGATAGAGCGGAAGACGCAGTAGGTTCAGCGCGTTGTTGCTGGTTGATGAGGGACTGGGAGAGGAGAGCGAGCAGCGCGTGACTGCTCAGACCTTGGTTGTGCGGCTGGGGCTGGACCTTCTGCTGCTGCTGCTGGTATTGTTGGTCACCACTGCGCAGCAGCTCCTGTTGATCAATCATACACATAGGGAATGAATGTTTCACTGTTTTTATCTCATATTTCGTCGGCCCGTCTTTCGTCGCACGGGACAGTCAAAAAAGTTCGGAAAAACGGCAACGAAAAAAACGCGGGATATGAAAGATGGCTGCAATGTAACTGAAAAAAGGCGTGAGCAAAACGGCAGTTTTCAACTCTGTGCAGCGAACTGTTGTGCGGCTGTATTTGGCCGTTTTCCTGCAAGTTTTTACCCTTTTTCCAAAAACATCATCTAAAGCTCAAACAAATATCAGACTTGGAATTTTAGCAATAAATGAACCACTTTTACATTTTCCTTCCCATCCCCATTCGCGCACCTGGATCATCGACAGCATCTGTTGCTGCTGCTGCTGCTGTGGTTGTACCTGATGCTGCTGCCGCTGGTTGCGCATCAACAGTTCGCCGAACATTGCGCGCTTGTCGCCGCCACTGCTGTTGCTGCAAGACTGTTCTCCTGACATGATGCCACCACCGTTGAGATTGGTCATCAAAGTGTTCTTGAGCGCTTTCAGAAGGCTATTGTTGTTGTTGTTGCTGGACTGGGCGGAGGATGTCAAGTTCAGCAGCGATGGTGCCTGTGCTTGAAGTTGTGCATGGAAGTGCTGGGCTTGGGGGAACATGCTGCTGCCCATCGGCTGCTTAAACTCGGCGGCTGCATGTCCTGCTCCGCCTTCCCGCGCTTGTTGCGGGCCAACTGTGTTGCGATGTCGTGCCAACATGTCAAATTTGGCCAATGGCGATGTCATTGGCGCCATCAGCAGGTGTTGTTGGAGTGCTCCGCCATCACCGCCGCTGTCACTGCTGCTCTGGCCTCCGGAGGATGAGGGCGAGTTGTGCAGGAGATGTTGGCTGGGCTGGGCCGCGTGTAGGGACAAAGGCGAGAACAGCGCAGTGGACGAGCACACAGAGCTGTTAGGGCTGTGTTCTGCATGGAAAGATACCGCCCGTTAAAGCTGCTCAACAGGTTTGGCGCCGAGTCGAGAAAAGCTTTGGATTTTGTATTGAGAATTTAAGGGTTTGAAAACGAGTTGTGCAGGAAAAACAAAGCTTTTTACAGCTCTATATAAGAATGGAAGTTTCAGAGACAACCGCCTCGTAGGGACCGTATCGCAACCCATAGGTGAACAAGGGAGGGAGGTGAGGCTCAGGAGCCTTACTATTTACGATATAGGGGGGAGGGGAGTTATTAGAGAGGAGGTGGAGTAAAAATGGACAAAAAATCAATTTTTTGAAATTTTCGATTTTTCCGAATTTCCGGTGACCTAACCTCGTCAAATAGAAAACCGATTCCAGATTCGTTTTTTTAATTGTTTTTTGACGTAACGCGACCTTGTGTGAAACTCATATTTAACGTTATGTCAGATCAAATCTGTCTTTTAGATCCGGATTCTTCACCCTTGAAAACCCCTAAATACGTGTTTCTGGGCGAAAATCACATCGATTTTAGTCCAATTTTAAAATTCGACGCTATTACCTTTTTTTCTAAAATATTCAAAAAATGCTTATTTTAAGCATTGTAAGCGATTTTATAGGTTTTGGAGTCTTTTTTGGTTGAAATCTAGAATTTTGCTCTGGTGTATCCTATATCTATTTTCCGGTATATCTGTTCTTTTATATCTATCTATTATCTTTTATATCTATCTATTATCTTTTATATCTATCTATATCTATTATATCTATCTTCCTTTATCTTTTATATCTATTTTCCGGTTTCATGGGGGGATGTAGCGGAAAAGGGGAAGGAAGAGACGTGTCTCCCTCGTCCCCCTCCTCTTTGCTACCTTCTTGAACAAAACCTAAAATCACGTAAAAAAATAAACATTATTGAATGTTCAGAATGGATGATTATTTTTTACTTTAACGAATGGAAAATGTTGTGATGGTCTGACTTCGTTTATTGATTAATTAAGACCTTTTTAAAGCTTCGACTTTTGTATTGGAAGCGAAGAAGAATCTCCTGTGGAGAATCTGGGACAAGTTCTGTTTGGTGAACGGATAAGGCCGAGCCCTTATCAGGTTGGTAATTTCTTGACAAGTTTATAATCGAACATTTGTATTTAGATAAAATTCAGAGAGGCAAAGCAATGCGCACTCCTTTGCGAAAAGGAGTATAAAAGTTCCGATAAGTCGCATCAGGAGAAGCTGCGCCTTCTTCAGAGGGGAATGAAGCTTAACTACCAACACCATTGGTTTGATGGATGATGACTGTGTAGAATGCCTGTACTATAGTTACTCAAATTAGGATCATCGACAATATGCCGGTCACCTTTTGCTTCATCAACCAGCAGAACATGAATGTGTGCACTACCGGCTTTCCGATGGGATGTTACGTTACAAAGGAAGGCAAACCGAAGGACGCATGCGTCTTGGATGTTGTAATTTAGCATCGTAAATAGGTCTCATAATGACTTTATAGAGCCGTTACCGACAATCAGACAGCTACTACTTGTTCAACCATGTCGACATAAAGATTGAATACAGGTCTAACTTAATAAACAAACTATTTTGATATTATAAAGATTGAATACAGGTCTATTTTAATAAACAAACTATTCTGATATTTTTTCTTTTTAACATGGTTTACTGATTACTGACGGGAACAAACAGGATGTTCTCCCCTCCCCGCCCACTTCCATTACATTTTAAACACTTCAAATATATGGAGATATTTATTTTTCCATATAACGTTTAGCAAAAAGTATTTCTAATTTTTATTTACTCGTATTGTTGTATTTATTATTTTATAGGGACATGTCACATGATCCAAATTTTTTGGATGAAAGGATTGGTGGCCGTATCATTCGCATCAAAGTTCAACCACGTAGGTCAGTCTGAAGTCTTGTGTATACTGTAACCTACAGTTTCATTTGGGCTCACATTTTTAGCATCAAACATGAAAGCAAAGACAAGTTGAATTGTGGTCTGGGAGCCGCACCTCAACCTATTGGTGCCGCGGATAAAGAGTTCAAAATCATATATTCCTATTCTGTTGTTTGGGAGCAAACCGATGTGAAATGGTCCTCTCGATGGGTAAGCCGAGTCAATTTATGATGCCCATTTATTATCAATTAAAGTTGGACATTTTATATGAATCTTAAAATAAATTATTGTCGTCAATAAATTGGAAAATATTTGTTCTCGTTATAAATTTCTGTCTTGAGTAAAAATTGGGTCGGGTTAGTCTTTACTTTAGAGGATTACATCTTTTCTAGGACTACATCTTGGATTCAATGCCTCACACCAATATTCAATGGTTTTCCATCATGAACTCCTTGGTCATTGTGATTTTTCTCTCCGGAATGGTATTGTTTATACTACTTAGTTTAATTAATAATTTTAAGGAGTTATACTTTATACTTTTTTCTAGGTTGGGATGATACTCCTCCGAACTCTCCATCGCGACATCGCTCGTTACAACCGATTGGATGACGAAGTAAATATCCTGTTTTTAATGCCATTTATAATGTCATAATGAAAATTTGTAAATGCTGCAGGAAGATGCGCAAGAAGAATTTGGCTGGAAGCTCGTCCACGGTGATGTGTTCCGTCCACCTCGTCAAGCATTGCTGCTTTCAGTCTTTGTGGGTGCGGGAAGTCAGGTGTTGCTATGCGCCTTCATCACTTTGGGCAAGTCAATTCACAAATTTTCATTAATAGACTTCATATAGCATTTGCTTGTCTTGGCTTCCTTTCACCTGCTAATCGGGGTTCTCTGATGACTTTTGCTTTGGTCTTCTATGTTTTGTTCGGAATCATTGCCGGATACGTATCTTCACGTCTTTACAAAAGTGTTCATATCGCTTAGTGAACAATTTGTTATTTGTTTTTTTAGCGATGGAAGGCCTTGCGTGGAAATCGAACATTCTCCTTACGAGCTTCTTGATTCCTGGGTAAGGTTTAGCTTTTATCTGGATGCATTTCATACTTTGGCGACTTTTTCTGTTTTTTTCATTCATGTGTAAGGAGGAGTGATATGGCGCCATACTAGCAGGGGCGTAGTCAGTGGGTACGAGTGGGCGTCCCCTCCTGAAAAAAAATTAAAAAAAGTATAAATAAATCCAAAAAAGGACATCTTGGTCATAAAAAAAGAAAAAACCGATAGTGCCTTCCCTCACTTCACGTTGCCTGTTATTCAAAACATTTTTTTCTCAGCATTCTCTTTGGAGTGTTTTTCATCACCAACCTCATGCTTTGGTCTAAAGGATCTTCCGCAGGTAAAATTTGTTCATTAGAGTTAATTGAATTGTTTTTGTTTTGCGCTGGAAATTCTTCTAAACTTTCCGTGCATAATAGGTTTAATGATAGGTTTTTGATAGACTAGCAGCAACATAGCAACAACAACATAGCAATTTGATAGCAACAAAACTAAAATCCGAAAAAATTAACCTGCTTGAAACTGTCCCTCCGCCTGGTTTACTTTCGCTTTATTATTTTTCCTATTTTTGTGTGAAGTTTTCTCATTTTTTTTCCTTGCCTTATCTTTTCCC
>JAEHOM010000209.1:0-14452 GCA_016433075.1 Hoplolaimus columbus | reverse complement strand
GTCAGTCATAACTTTTTTCTCATTTTTCTTAATATCCTTTTCATCTTGTCAATAATTTTAAATTTTATTAAACAATTATTTTCGAAAAAATTGTAAAATCTATCAATTTCTAAAAGTCGACAAAATCATCATATATTTTTTAGGGCACTTCTTTTTATTTTCATAAAAGGAGAATGCATTAAAAAGCACTCAAAACCAAATCGTTGGCCATAAGCGATGAATAATTTTTCGAAATTTCATTTTATAAAAAAGATGGCCCGTTAAATTATTCAGAGTTGGGTGTCGGCGAGCTACTACAATGTGGACATTGATAACCTTCTAATTTAATTTTTCATTTCTAATTAATTCTAATTTTTAACATTCATTAATGTATTGTTGTAAATACGTGACAAAAAGATTATTAAACAAATAAAATATATTCTCTAATAATTACCACTCTCCTGTAAGTACCCCTTCCCAAAAAATAGGTTGAAAAATAATTTAAGAAATTTGCAAATAGTGCACAAAAAATAAGATCTTTTTTTTTGAATAACGGGCGATGGGGCGATGTTGAAAAATAATTATAAGAGCATATACTAAATGATTTTAGAAAAATGAGAAAAAAGTTATGATGTGTGATGGAACTGTGGAAATCTGGAAATTGTATAAAATTTCAAATAAATATTATTAATAAATAATATAAATTTAAAATTTAAAATCAATGATAAACGAAAATTAGGAAAAATATATGTATGTTATATTTATGCACAGTGAGAAAATATGCAACAAGTTTTACTCGAGGCACCAAATTAGAATAATAAATCTTTTTATGAAAATAAAAAAAAGTTTTGTAAAACAAATTAAAAAAAAAAAACAAAAAAATGGGCCGTACCCTCAAAATCGCTGACAGAAGTGGACTGGTGGTATGAACCACCCTCGAGCCAGAGGTGGACACGGCCCGGTCCGGGTCGACCGGGCCGGGCCGGAAATTTTTGGCCCAAAATTTTCGCGCCAGGCCGAATGATGTCTGGCCCGCGGGCCGGCCCGAAAATTTTTAACCCTCAAAAATGGTAAAGTTTTAAAAAATTTTGCAAAAATTTTTGAAGAAATGATGAAATTTCTCGTGAAAATCGAGTTTTTTTCTTTAAAAAATACCAGAGCTTCCCGCCCGCCATGGTTTAAATGCACTTATTTCAGCAATGTTATATCACAACCACCAGTTATCCCCAACATTCATTTATCCAATTCTACTTATCATGTCATCATGTCTCATGCAGGGTGGACATCTGCAAAACCCCAATTGAGGGCGCTAAAAGCTCCAAAATGAGGGCAAAATGAGGGCATTTTTAATAAGATTTCTTATGCAAAATAAATAAACTGGACAAAATTTCTATCATTCAAACATAATATTTTTGCACTTGATTTAACTTTCATCAACAATTCGGCTTCATCAAGAAAAATTTCGTAATGCTCCGTCCATTTCTCAAGGTATTCCTGTGCATCGTTATAAAATTGCTAAATAAATACATTTAAAAAATGCAAAAAATAAAATAATTACCTCCTCACCATAATAATTCTGTTCGATGGATAACGAAATTTTTCTTTTTAATTCATTTAGCGAGCGCATCGGTTGCGGAAATGGCAAAGTTGGCGCCTAAAAAGCAATATCGAATAAAAAAGTACAAAGAACATAGACCTGACTAATCGTATTAAATGTATTAAATTGGGAAAACGCAAAGGATGCGAATTGAAAATAGCCTTATATTCTTCGCTGGTGACTGGTGTGAGTCATTTCGTCATTGAATATTCGTCGAAATAATTTGGGACATTCACGTTCTGCAGATCTAAAGTATTTTCAATGACAGGCCAGCTTCTTTTGATTTCATCGCAACATTTTCCAAGTGAAAGCCATCTCGTTGGGACAAATTCAGGGAGGGAATGCGGCTTAATCTTTAAATGGTCGCGACAAGTGAATGTATCAATGAATAATTATTGATGGTATTGCACATTGTAAGTTAACACTGACAATTTGACGAAAATTGGTCAATTACCTTAAGAAAATTAGCACTTTTGGTCTTTCAAGCAAATGAGGGCAAGAAATCAAAATGAGGGCATGTGAGAAGGCAAAATAATCAAAATGAGGGCAAATGCCCTCTAAATAGGGTAAAATAACATCCCTGCATCTCAGGTTCTCAGCCCCTCGGGAGTATCTCGGCCAAGGCAGGTCCCAAGCCCGGAGAAATGAGGAGGACTCCCCGGAGAAAAATAATGGGAAATAAACGTCATCTTCGTGATCAGCAGCCTCGAAAACCCCCGTGTACCAAAAATCAGCCAAAAATATGCCACTTTTTAAAAATCAAAAACCCGTACCCTAGCCCTGAAAACCAATCCAAGATACCGGTAATTCGAAAAACTACTATCATATTCGTGATCAGCAATGTCAGATTCGTGATCAGCACCCTCGAAAACCCCCGGAAGCAAAAAATTGGAGCAAAAACTCGATTTTGTATCACGCTAGTCCCAACTTTTAAATGGGACGCCGGTTCGAATCCGCAGGGGGTCGCATAATTTTCGATTTTTTTTTTATTTTTTTCAGGTTCGTCGATCCGGAAAGCTGTTGAGACCAAAAAGGACCCATCAAGCGGACATTCTCGGAAAAATATTTAAAAAAATTTTCAGGTCGAAAATTTCCGGTAAAACCCCAATTTTGGCGACCCAGACCTATTTTTCAAACCTGATTTTCTCAGTGTTCCCAGTCCGGAGCGCCAATTTTGCTTTCCAGTAGGTTATCGGTCATGCTGCGTCCGAATATGCCATTTATTTGTAGCCATGCATTGCCCGAACTGCTCCAAATCGGCGTCCTGAAAAAAAGATGAAATTCGTCATTGTCGGTGGTTATTTTTACCTTCGTTGAAGTTAAAAAATTCTCAAATTTCGTGTATAGATACTAAGCCCTATTATCGAGAATCCTACGGTTGGAAATTTCGATCTGCGGTAATTTGTCCAATCAACTTACAATTTTAAGATTGCACACTTTTTAGGCCTGTTTTTCGAAATTTCTCGGAAATTTTAGGTACACTTTCGAAAAATTTTTATATATTTTTGATGCTCGCAAACAGGGCTACAAAGATTGTATAGTGAAGCGCGGGCAAATCGCACTTTATTTTTTTATGTAAAATACCCCAATTTTATACATATGTCATGCTTAAACTGCTGTGTGGTACCCTTCTCCAAACCAAAATCCTTAATCCTAGATCCACCTCGAATGCTAACACTATAGTTTATAGGAATCAATTAACGGTGAAAGCTCCTAAAAAATCCACAATTGTCGTCCCCTTCAGGCCCGTAGCCAGGGGGGATTCCCAG
The DNA here is from genome assembly GCA_016433075.1 of Hoplolaimus columbus. Taxonomy (NCBI): domain Eukaryota; kingdom Metazoa; phylum Nematoda; class Chromadorea; order Rhabditida; family Hoplolaimidae; genus Hoplolaimus; species Hoplolaimus columbus. The sequence goes on along the minus strand of JAEHOM010000209.1, from coordinate 11,107 downwards.
CTTGGACCGCGAAAAATTGCAAGAAAATTAAAATTTTGAAAAAAAGTCGGATCCCCCGAAACGCGAATAAAAAATTTTTAGGCTAAGGCTTTGGGCCCCTTAATACCTTGAAATTTCCTATTCTTCTAACTTTTTTGCATTTTTATTCTTCTCCATCTCCATTACGTTACTTTTTTATTACGTTTTATTATTTATTGTAAAAAGGTCACAATGGACATTGGGCGCGTGAGCTTTGAGAGTCCATCCGGAAGAATATTCAACGTATTGGACGCACCTGGCCATAAGGATTTCATCCCAAACATGATCAGCGGTTTTATTTTGTGTGAAGCACGCTTTAATGAAAGTGCGATTTTTAGGTGCCTCACAAGCGGATGTGGCGCTTTTGGTGGTAAGGCTTCAATTTCAAAAGTTGGAAAACATGAAATGAAAATTACCTAATATAATACAGGTGAACGCAACACGAGGAGAGTTCGAAACTGGCTTTGATCAGGGAGGTCAGACAAGGGAACATGCGTTGCTGATCAGAGCATTAGGTAGCTTGGCCTAATTTTTTTGTCTTTTACTCACTTTTAAAGGAGTTTCTCGGCTCGTTATTGCCATCAACAAATTGGACACCGTTGACTGGTCCAAGGATCGTTACGATGAATTGTGTGCTATTCTGAATGCATTCTTGCTTCGTCGAGCGGGTTTTGAGAGCGTTCTGTTCATACCAGTCTCTGGCTTGTTGGGCTTCAATTTAACAAAAAGACCATCCAAAGAACACCCATTGGCCAGCTGGTATCAGGGACAAACACTTATTGAGGCATTAGGTAAATGCAATGTAACATTCCGTATAGTAGAACTTCGTCATGACTTTAATTACCTGCTTTGCATAAATCGGCATACTATCAAAATCTCTAGAGATTTTAAAAATACCTACGCTAAATATGGCACGTACATGCTCAAAAAACGTACGTGTCAAAAGCACGTGGACGTCGACCCCAGAACGTGCAATAAGCGGAGTGTAAAAAAAGCATATACGCGTCTGGGAAGCGTAGGTATTTTAAAATCTCTAAAGATTTTGAGGCATTCCCATCCCGCATTCCTTAAAGAGAAAATGGGAAATTTAACGAAATTTTTCTGTTCACAAGTTTTTGTGCTTTTTTTCAATTTCTATCTTTTTTTTTGTATATAATTTTGTAGATTCTTTTGCCCAGCCAAATCGGTCTGATGATGAACAATTACTTCGCATTGTTGTGAACGATGTGTTACGCTATTCACCACAAACTTTGGTGTTAAGTGCAAAAGTGGAGAGCGGCAGTGTAGAAGCTTCGGAAAGGCTTTGGCTGATGCCAGAGGCCAATCCGGTGACCATTAAAGGTTTCTTGAACTTAACTTGATTCATGCATGATTCATCAGTGCTTTGTGCTTTTTAGCCATTTCTTTTGATAATACTTCATCCATAGCAGGCGTTCCACCGAAGAGTTCATCTACTGATGAGCAGGTGTTAATAGCTTTATCTATTTTTGCAATGCTCATTTTAAAGGCCTTCACCGGAGATCATATAATGCTTACCGTCACAGGGTCTTTTGAGCCAGACACAGTTTTTCCGGGCCATATTCTTTGTCGTGGAGGAAAGGTACAAATCCAGTCTTTTTTACAAGTTTACTAAAAGGTTCAATGATCACACTGGTATTTATTTTTGTAGATCGGACTACACTATAATTTATCAAATTGTATCGTATAATAATGATAAATTTTCACTTATTTTCCCTTTTTTCCACCTTATCGCATTTGCTAATGGTTCGAAATTCATCAAATGCGATTTTCTCACTAATAAGCTTCTAACCTGAACATTTCAAGAAAAAAATAATAATAATTTTTTGTTTCTAAAATAAAGTTTATTTAAAATATACACGTTCACATTTAAAATAAATTAACATGTATATTCGCATTTTTGGGCATTCCGATCGGTTGTTGCCTGATTTATTTATGGACTTACCAACTAAAATATATTTTAAAAGGAATTGCTGATGCCCTCACGGCATTTTCGTGCAAGAATAGTCACTTTTGACATTCGAAGGCCGATTTTGAAGGGAACTCAAGCCGAACTGTTCTGCCACTCTTTACGCGTACCCTGTGTAATATGCCATCTTCGAGCTATTCATCCTGGCGCAAAAGAGATGGAAAAGAAGAATCCCAGGTATGGGCATTTTCAAATTATTATAATATTTCAAAGAATTCAGGTTTTTGCCCCGCAATGTTCCCGCATTGGTCGACATCCAGACTGAAGTGCCCATAAATGTAGAGCCATTCAGCCAGACCAAGTCGCTGGGGCGCTTGGCTTTACGCGCCAATGGTGAAACGATTGCCGCAGGCATTGTTGAGGAGTGCACTTATGCCGGTTTAGTCAAGTAGATATATAGTCCAATATTTTGTTCATCTCTGACCTAATTCTATTTTTTAATTATATTTATTTTGCATTCTTGTCGCTAAAGTGCTTTACATTACTAATTGGTGTATTCTGTATTCTTGCCAAAAGGAAATGATTTATTGAGAAGTTAGTGTGCTATATGGCTATATGCTCTGACTGGTGGTTTCTCTTATTCGTAGTGGTGAATGGTGATTCTCATATCATCATCATCGCGTCTTACGATCTATAGTATATGCTGCTACGATGGACTTGCCTCACCATGTGTTCCTGGTCTCCCTATTCTCTACCCTGATTCTGAATTTCTTCCTGCTCCTCTCCGCCCTTCCTTTCCTCCTTGCCATCCTCCGACCTATTCCCGTCAACTGGACCATATCCTATGACAATGATTTGGCTGAACTGGCGCTTGACTTTGCGGCCGCTGCCTATTCTGTGAACCCTACGCCGTGTCTGGTCAGACGGAACGCGATTCTTGTAATGCGTCAACAGGTGCACTGTGATGCGATCAGAGACGAGGTGATGAGTGGGTTGCATGATCTGTTTTTTATCCTTATTGTTAGCTAATTTTCCATTTCAGTGCTGGGCATTTATTGCACTCACCGACGCTCACATTGTGTTCAGCGTGCGTGGCACCAGGACTAGCACACAATTGATTGTGGAACTCGTTGAGACAATGACAAGCAAGCACCCAGTGTACATTCATGGATGGGGTGGAGAATGTTTCTTTGCATTTCAGTTCCGAAGAAGACATTTCCGGCCGGTGGCTCAGTGCAGCACTACTTCTACGCTTCTCTGGATGCTCTTTGGAATGCCGGATTCGGTATGAAGCTGAGGGAGCTGAGAATGGTTGTTTGGTCCAATTCAAGTTGAACGAGAATGTATTTTATTATCCCATCATTCATCAGTCTCATCCCAACCTGCGCCTTCTCTTCGTTGGACATTCGCTCGGTGGCGCAATCGCTTCGCTGGCCAGCAGCCGTTTTGCGTTCGAAAACAACGACATCGCCAAGGTTCCATTCTCCAGCAGACCAACACACGATCGCATGAGCCTTTTCACAGAAGGACGACATTCTGCTGATGACCTTTGGACAGCCACGAGTCGGCAATACAGGCTATGCAAAGGTGCACGATCAGCTGGTACCCAATTCATTCCGAATTGTTCATCGTTATGGTATGTATAACTGCCGTTTCTTCAGAAAAAAAGTTTTTTGAAGATTTGGTCGCCCATCTTCCCTACTGTTACGAATACCTTCTACGGCCTCACAGGTAAAAATAGTTTATTTGAAATATAGGAATATTTAGAAAGGTTAGCATTTAATCTAAATTCAAAGTGTTTGTTTTAACATATTATCGTGCAGATGTACCGTATAAGCTCCTTAAATTGTCCTGGGTAATTCTTTTTCAACCCCTCAAATGTCGGGAATTTTTAAAACTCAAATATGGATTCTCCTGTTTTTTTCCGAACTTTAAATACACCATCGACTCTTCTCAAGGAGATAAAAAAGAATATAAAATGAAATTTTGTCAACACACTGGGACGATGGACGTCTCCAAACTCCTAAGTTGTGGGGGTAATTATTAGAGGGAGTATGTAATTATTAGAGATTATACGGTATGTCATTTACCGTTAGACATTCAGTTTTATTTTTTTATTAAAAAATAAATGAATATTGTTCTTTTAGTTTTTTAGATAAATGATTCATAATTATTATTTAAAATGAATTAATTTATAAGAAATTAAATATTGAAAAGTTCAGATGCATTCCTTTTCATGGTCACGGCCCTTTCCATCATGGCACTGAAATATGGTATCCAAGTGAAGAAATGAGCACGAATCAGTCTCTGTTTGTGATATGCAATGGGTTCCCGTTCGGGGAGGATGGTCATTGCAGGTTTATAAAGCAATCAACAAAACACACTTTGTCCAATCTAGCAATGCCTATTACGTGCACTTCGGAGTTGGGGACCATTTGAGTTATTTTGGTAAGGACGTGGATTCCTACGGAGTTTCCGGATGCGCAAACGTCTCTGTCAAAAAGCAACATTGGTGGGACAGGCGAAGTTCGAAGAAAAAAAGGAAACATAAAAGAAAGAAAATGGGCAGTAACAGGACGAGACAAACATAATTAGCAAAAGACGAACTATTTGAACAGTGTTTGCATAATGAAGGGACCGAATGCAAACGTAACTAGCTGCGGAGATTATGTACATATATGCTTGTCGATTTAAGGGAATTTATGATGCGTGTAAATAGTGATATTTTGAGAAATTTTTGTTATGGGTTGATGACTATGGCTATCGTCTGTGTGAGCTAAAAATATAGAAAAAAACACAGACAAAATATCCATGGTCCAGAATACCCCCACAGATCTAGGCCCAGTAGATCTTATTAGTAATGTAGTAATAGTAAATATGTCAGATTTTTTCATAAGATTTCAACTTTCAAAAGTCATTTAGAAAACATGAATGAAAATTACCTAATACTAATACAGAAACAGAATGGCAAAACAGAGAAATGTGGAGCAAAGCCAAAGAGATAAATTGTTTGCTTTCTCTGACTTGTTTATCATTGTTTTTGTTTTCGTTTCAGATTGTTTTTCGGGTGTGGGGATGGGGACCCTGCTCCTCTCCTACCCCTCCCCCCTTCCCACACACACACAATGCTCAAGCAAGGATTCCATAACCGGCGTTGGCGGTCGGCGTTGGCGGTCGGCGTTGGCGGTCGGCGTTGGCGGTCGGCGGGAGGCTGGTGGGAGGGTGTTTCCATGCTTAGCCGCCGACGGTCCCGCCGGCGGTTGTCGTTGGCGGTCGGCGGGCTCCCTCCGACGAGAAGGTGTTTCCATAATCGGAGGGAGCCGCCGGCGTTTGCCGCCGGCGGCCTCTCCGCTCCGCCCGCCGGCGGGAAGAGTGTTTCCATAACCCGTTGGCGGGCAATTTCCTCCCGCCGGCGGGCGCCGCCAACAATTTAAAAAATTTGAATTTGTTGGCGGCCCGCCGATAGGGCCGCCGACCGACAACACCAACCGCCAACGCCGGTAATGGAAACGTTCGACCCGCCGGCGGTTGGAGAGCTTATGGAAACACCCTTTCCCTCCGACCGCCAACACCGGCCGACGACCGCCAACGACAACCGCCAACGCCGGTCGTGGAAACACCCGTTGGCGGGACAATCTTTTCGCTCTCCTCTTTTTCCACAGTCTCTCGTCCCTCCGACCGCCGACCGCCGGTTATGGAATCCGGGCTTGAGAGTCGGACAAGTCGAACAAAGGGTCATTAAGGAGAGCAAAAATATTTTATATACTTTTTCGCATGGGGGCGGGTTGTTGAAATCAAAATTGTTTTTTGTTTCAAGTAAATATTTGTACTGTTCCGGGATTTGACACCTTTTCCTCTGTTTCGTAATGGTAGCAACTAGACAAACTTTTTGGCAGCTGTTTTTGCACTCCCTTGATCGTCATATTCAGTCAGGATGGACGGATGGGTTGGGGTCGGGTCGGTCGATGTGGGTAGCAAGTATTATATTTTGAAAAACTATTTCGGAAGGCATTATTTCATATTTCGAAATTATTATGGTTCATTAACTCATAAATTTTTATAACGGAAGCAGTTCGACCCAATGCTTTTTTTTCTACAGACATTGCGCGGAAGATTGATCAAGAACTGGTGGACAGGATCAAGGCGCACATGCGACGTTCTCCGGTAGTGCAGGGCGCGGGGACGGAGTGTCGGAAGAACGTCACACTGGCACAGTACTGGCTGGAGACGCAAGGGTGAGGAAGAGGGAGGGAGGGAGCTCGTCAGCAGTTCACCATTCCCTTTGCAGAAGAGTGGTGCCTCAGCAGGATGTCTGGGAGCGCTTTTACGCCCAGATCGGCAGCTGTGATCTGTACAGGGACGAGAAGCTGATCGGCCAGTTGCTGGAGGACATGAACGGACTGGAGATCAAGCACGTGGCGATCATGGAGGGAGGGACGCAGGTGAAGCTGGTCCTCACCTTCGACAACGACAAACAGGCTGTGTTCAAGCCAATGAGGTGGGCGCTTGGGGGGGGAGGGAGTAGAGACGGCTCAAGCAAAAAATACGCGTGGAATTAATAAGAAGCCCTATAAAAATATGGCTTTTATGGAACTGCATTTTTCATACACCATCCTCCCTCCCAGAGTAGTCACCATTATAATTGATAGCAGCTTATCCGCTTTTTGTTTTATTATATCCATTTATTTGTACGCGCACTTAAAACTGCTTTTCGAAAAATTTACTAGAAGATTGGAAAGATTATCGGAGTTTTGCATTTTCTTTTGAAATATGCTCATTTGAATTTTGCAAAGATCCCACAATTTGCATATAAATGAATGAAGAAGCGATTTGGTTAATCGCAAAGTCTCAGTTAAGTTCATCTGAAACGGCCCATGCAAAAAGGGGCAAGACCACAACCCAAAACCGGCAAATCGCATTAAAAAGACAAAATAACGTCCTGATGAATGAATCAGTGAGTGGTGACGGGCCATAAGCTCCTCATGCCATCTTCGATTGTATTTGTGTTTGCTGTCTATTTTATTTGCACAAAACAAAAGGAAGTTCTGTGTCAACTGGTGCTTTTCTTCCTATTGTTCAGTGCATTGGTATAACGGATGGACGATGGCTTTAATTAAGGTTCGGAAGGGATTACGAGACGGATCCCAACCATTTTTACTTTGGCGACTTTGAGCGACACACTGCGGAGATCGCCACCTTCCATCTGGACAAGTGAGTGAGTGGGTCAAAAAACATTCACCTTTCTTATGGGCAATCTCGTAGAAACAGAACTGTGGTGTCGACAGGAAATTAAAAACTGAAAACATCTCCGGTCCATGTAATTTGATGACCGAGCTCAAATTTCCAACATCTTACAGAACAGGCTTGATCTTGCAAGCAACTCTATGAGTATTTCGGAGCTCGTAGAGGTGCGAAAACATATATTTTTGAAATAAATTCAAAAATGTCTTCAAAATTTTCAAAAAATCATTTTTCGCCATTTTAAAGGTTCTTGTTTTTATTATTTTTTCTTTGGGAGGTTTTTAATTTTAAAGGCATTCCTTTTCTGTTTCTTTCTGTTATTTTATCTGGATTTTTAAATAATTCCTATTTACGGGAAGTTTTTTTAGGGGTTTAGCTCTCTCTCCTCTGAAGATGATCATGACCCCTTGCCATCTCCCTCTCTTATTCTCCATTTTGTTCCTCACTCTTTCTTTTTTCTTTCTTCTTCTTTAGGATTCTCGGCTATCGGCGAGCAGTTCCGACGGTGGGTCGAGTGGTGAACATGACCAGTGAGCTGCTGGAGAAGGCGGAGAGACGACTGCGGAAGACCTTTTTCATCTCTCCAGGCAAATAAATCTCTTCCTCAATAAAGCATTTCTCAAAATTGCAATTTTTCGCTCGTGCGGCGAAAATCTCCCGCACTGACTTGCGAAAAATTGCGCCCTTTAAAAATGTTCATCGTACGCCTCCCAGCCAAGTTCAGCCAAGAATCGGTGTTTTGTCTCCAAATGCGACTACTACTGCGACACAACGCACGCAATCTGCGGCTCTCCGGACCTGAAGGAGGGCTCTGTGCAGGTGTTCCTTCCGGACGACACCAGCGTGCCACGGAAGCACAACAAATCGCCATACAGGAGGACATACTCGAAGAAGAACCAACTGGCTGCCTGGCAACAGGACATGCACTACTGTCAGTGGAAGGTGAAGGGCATGAAGCAGTATGCGCACGGACGACGCCTGCTGGATCTGGTGGACCTGCATTTGATGGACTACTTGATCGGCAACCAAGACAGGCACCACTACGAGACATTCAATGTGTTCAGCTCGGACATACCTGCCTATGCAATTCACTTGGACAACGGACGATCGTAAGGGGTGGTGGTCTGGTGTGCTGGTGGCTGTTGACTTAAGGATGTGTTCGGTGTCAGATTTGGCCGCACTGACTTCGACGATGACGACATCCTGATGCCCCTGCGCCAATGCTGCCTGATCAGGCCCAACACATTGAACACACTGCTCAATTTCTACACGGGTACCAAAGGTCTCACGGAGACACTTCACGAGTGAGTAGTGACAAGCATTGTGCGCGAACACTTCATATATACATACCATCGCCAGATCCCTGTCCAAAGATCCAGTGTTCCCGGTGCTCGCCTTTAAGCATTACCCAGCGCTGGAACGGCGTCTGCACAAAATCATGGAGTACATCCTGGAGTGCATGGACAAGCAGAGCAGCGGACTCAGTCAAATGGTGATCAACGAGTTCCATAACCCTTCGGTGCCGGAACCGCTGCCGGGTGAGGAGGCGGAGACGGAGGAGGACGAGACGGACAATGACCCGCCAGCGGGTGCAGCGGCAGTGGCACCGGAAGGCCCTGGAGAACAGCAGCAGCAAACAGGCCTTGGAGCCGATGGGAACAACGCGAACAACGTGTTGAAGGCACCACCGCTGCCGGCGGAGGCAGCCGCTGGAAACGGCGGCGCTGGTTTTCCCGCACCACCGCCAATGCTGCACGCCGCCGATCAGCAGCAGGGGTGACCAGCAATGATCAAACAGCATGTTCTTTCTATGGGTGGTGGTGGGTGTTCTCCGCCGATCGGTTGTTCTGTGCTCTCTCATCAGTCACTCGCTCATCATTCTTCTCGCTTGACCATTCATTCTCCTCTCTCCCTTCACTCAACACCCACTCACAAGTCAATGCTCATTTAACTGTTCATTTTGTGATGGCACTTCTTTCCCTGTTGTCTGTCTCCTCTACTCCCTCTTCAGCAGCAGCTCCTCGCCCCTCATCCACCGTCCATTCTCATCCGTTGTTACTGTTTTTATCCTTTTTTTCCCACTGTCCACCATGCCTTTTCATACACATAGTCCATTTGATATGATGAATGAATGGATGGATTGGTCACCAAACAGCTGCTCTGTACACCCATTGGTGAGCCTTCCTTCTCCCTAGTTCATGCCCCGCTCTCATACCCCTGCTGATGAATGATCAATGTGAGATGCATTCACTTCTTCCCAGTTCTCACACACCTCCCCGTCATCTTGTCAATATATTAATATTATTGTACAGGGTGCGGCAAGAGTCCTGGATTAAATCAGATGACGGTAGGAGGAATTGAACACATGACCCCGCACTACTTTTAGTTAGCTATTTGGATCCGCATGGGGGTCAGCCATGCGGGTCCAGATGGCTAATAAGTGGTACGGGGTCGTGGTTTCAATTCCTCCTACCGTCATCTGACTTATTCCAGGACTTTTGCCGCACCCTGTATTACTATGTTGCTGACCCTCCCTCCCCTTCTCACTCACTCTCCTATCGGACAAACGTATTGCCGGTGCTTCCTTTCGATCATCCACCATCAGTCAGTCAGTCAATTCAACTTGCTTGTACAATAATCAATCCAACTCACCCGATTTTCATCAGTAAAACCTTCGTCATTAAATTTAAAACATATTCAGCAATTTCAATTAAAGTTTCATTTTACAAATTCAATTTTGATATTGTGACTATGTATCAATCAACCCAAATCCCATACAAATGACGACCGTTCGCTCCTCCTGCTGCTATACCAAGGGTTGATTGTGAACAACAACATTGTTGCATTTTCTTCCATCTCTTTGTTTAATATTTCATTGCAATTTCATTCCCAAAATTTGTTGAAAATAACAGATCCATTATTATTTAAATCAATGGATGGCCAAATATTGGTTCGATGCATGGTGTTAGGCTGTTCCCTCAAAAATGCTCAATAGAGCCAAAATTTATACTCACAGGTCAAATAAAACCAAATGCGAAACAGTAGACTAAATTACCGTACTTCCTCTAATTTAAGGGTATAATAATAATACCCTTAAATTTTTCAACCTTCCCACTGATGATGCCGTTTGTGCTGTATCCAATGCAAGAGATTGGGTGGGGACGAACTTGAAAGGGAACCTGCTGGTGAGCCAAGCGCTAGATCGCTGCCCTATCCCACCGTCGATGAGTCGGCGATCTTATCGCCTCTTCATTTCATCTAATGCCTTCCCTCGATTTCGAGAGAGATTCCCTCGAAATCAAAGGAAAATTCCCAACAATTTCTCCCTATAGAAAAAGAAAATTCCCTATTGAGGAATCAGGATTCCCTCGACTTTGGGGGAGTTCTCCCTTGAAATGTTCCCAAGAGAGTTCTCCCTTGAAAATTTTTTCCAGAAAAAATTTTCGGAAAAATCTGCCTGTAATTTTTAGAATTTATCTCATGCAATATTTTCGTCATTAAATAGTGAGGCTGTTCCAGAAGAAAAAAATTGCCTCAAAAATTAGCTTTTTTATAGGATTTACCCATGCTATTTTTCATCATAAAGTAGGAAAAGTAATTAACTTTTATGAATACAAATCGTCTACTTTTCAAGAAATCGGTAATCTGCAGAAAAATTTTCAAGAAAATCGAAACATAGTGTTTTTGTGGGTAATCATGAAGAAGTGGGGTCCCTAGGTAAAAATTTTGTTTTTTTTTCACCTCGAAACTGACAAGAGACCCCCCAACTTGATAATTTTTTGGACCAATCAAATTTTCCCTGCTTTCTCATAAATCTTAAAGACTGTTTAAATCTGTACGTGAAAAACTGGCCGATATGGTATCTGCATCCCATTTGTTGAAAACAAAAATTTTTCAAAAATTTTATCGAGTGCACTTCAC